>CM073130.1:2389659-2624659 GCA_037039145.1 Fundulus diaphanus
TAGAACAGATTACTGGATCAATGTGTGCTTCTGTGCATGTTTGTCTCTCTTGTTGTGTCTCTGCTCTGTATTCTTTAACCCCCAGTCGGTCGAGGCAGATGACCGTTCATACTGAGCCCGGTTCTGCTGGAGGTTTTTCCTTCCCGCTAATGGGTGGGTTTTTTTTTCGACTGTCGCTTCATGCTTGCTCAGTATGAGGGATTGCTGCAAAGCCATGGACAATGCAGACGTCTCTCCCTGTAGCTCTACGCTTCTCCAGGAGTAAATGCTGCTTGTCGGGACTTTGAAGCAATCAACTGGTTCCCTTATATAGGAAATTTTTGACCAATCTGTATAATATGATTGATTTTGACTTTGTAAAGTGCCTCGAGATGACATGTTTCATGAATTGGCGCTATATAAATACAATTGAATTGAATTGAATAGAGTCCATCTGTTAAACCTTTTCTGCGTCGCACAAAGACACGATGGTTGGAACCAAAGATCTCAACTTTGGACTCATCAGACCAAAGCACAGATTTCCACTGGTCTAATGTCCATTCCTTGTGTTCTTTAGCCCAAACAATTCTCTTCTACTTGTTTCCTGTCCTTAGCAGTGGTTTCCTAGCAGCTGTTTTACCATGAAGGCCTGATTCACACAGTCTCCTAACAGTTGTTCTAGAGATGTGTCTGCTGCTAGAACTCTGTGTGGCATTGACCTGGTCTCTAATCTGAGCTGCTGTCAACCTGCGATTTCTGAGGCTGGTGACTAGGATGAATTTATCCTCCACAGCAGAGGTGACTCTTGGTCTTCCTTTCCTGGGGCGGTCCTCGTGTGAGCCAGTTTCTTTGTAGCGCTTGATGGTTTTTGCGACTGCACTTGGGGACACTTTCAAAGTTTTCCCAATTTTTCGGACTGAATGACCTTCAGTTCTTAAAGTAATTATGGCCACTTGTTTTTCTTTACTTAGCTGCTTTTTTCTTGCCATAATACAAATTCTAACAGTTTATTCAGTAGGACTATAAGCTGTGTATCCACTTGACTTCTGCACAACACAACTGATGGTCCCAATCGCCAATCGCCTGGATTTTTACCAAACTGAAAGACATGTTTATTCTGGCTGTGCTTTACAGATAGAGGCCATTTTTATTGGGATTGACCAATATTTGTGGAATATACATTGATTTCTCCATTTTACAAACTTTGAAAAAAACAGAGTGTGGCACTTTCAAACACTGGAATACATGCAGTGAGAGAATTGTTGCACCTTATTCAAGGAATACATCCTGAAAATCTGAGCTTGTTACACCACACAAGTGATTTTAGGTGAATTTTTGAAGTTTTCAAGTTTTTTTCCACACTTTTGGAAATAGGCCCGCCCACTTGTTTCAATAAATACCATATTTAATACTTTAGTTAAGGGCAATGTCTGGAAGGGAATGAAGAAGGTTTTGTAAAATTCCGATCAGCCATTCTTGCGTAGTAGATTTCTTGACATCACAGCGCCCCCTAGTGATGGACGATCCTCAAATGCGGGTCACATGTGCAAAATCTTATTTGTACTATGGGTTATGAAGGACATGTCAAAATCTGTTATGGTTTTACAATAATCAGCAATTACATTTAGAGCTAGCTAGCTAACAATCACTTATTTTAGCGTTACTTTTCGAAAAAGTCAAAATTCAAAAATCCGCCGCGATAACTTTTTTTATTTGTCCATGACACGCTTATATATAAATTTTTGCGCGGATTGCACAAAAAATGTAGGAGGAGTTTAACAAGAAAGGTTTAACCTTTGTAGCCATGTAGCACGAAAACTAGCTGGGAAACGAAGGGTGTGCCAATTCCCTTTATTTTGCAGAATCATCCATTAAACAAAGTGCCATCAAGTTTTTGAGTGTAGGACCAGTAGTTTGGTGGTTACAGGCGTAAACGCATTGTCCTTTGTTATAGCGCCCCCTAGTTGTTGAGGGGTCTGAATTTCTGGGTTTGAGTAGCGGTGCACATTTTGTACTTGGATACCTGATCCAATTGATTCGTTACAAATCCGCATGGGCCGCCCAACGCGTTTTAGCGGAGAATAATAATTACCCGTAATAATAATAATAACTAGAACTGCAAGCAGTTATTAACGGGTTCCAAGCCCACCCACGCACCGCCCCCTTGAGCATGTTCCTGGACTTCAGTTCAGCGTTCAACACCATCAAAACTGGAACATCTGGGCTTCAGCACACCTGTTCGCAACTGCCTACTAGACTTCATCACCAACAGACCTCAGTTGGTCTGGGTCGGACAGAAAACCACTGATGTCATCACCCTCAGCACGGGCTTTCCTCAGGGCTGCGTCCTGAGCCCCCTGCTGTTCACCCTGATGACACACGACTGTGTCCCCAGGTTCACCACCAATCACATCGTGAAGTTTGCAGACGACACGACGGTGGTGGGCCTGATTAGAGACAACAACGACCAGGACCAGGACCAGGACCAGGACTGATCCTGAACGTGGAGAAAACGAAGGAGATCATCATGGACTTCAGGAAGAAATGGCCTCGCCATGCTCCACTTCTCATTAACAGCTCAGCTGTGGAGGTGGCCAGCAGCAATAAATTCCTCGGGGTGCACATAACACACAACCTCAGCTGGTTTGTGAACACCATGTCACTGGAGAAGAGGGAACAGAAGCGCTTGCACTTACTGCGGAGGATGAGGAGAGCCCACCTGTCCCCGCCCATCCTCACGACCTTCTACAGCAGCACCATCTATCTGCTCCCCACTCCCTTCCAATTAAGCATGTCATAATATTTATTACTTTCTTGCATTTGTCTAAAAAAAGTAGATGCAATGCAGTTTTGCATTGCATTACATTGAAATGACTGTTGTCATTTCAGCTTTTAACTTTTTGCTCTCTCTTTTTTCTTCATAGTAGGTACACCTGATCTGACGTTCTGTTAACTGTGACATCATCCAGAGAAGACAGATCACCCGCTATTACTATCTAATGTAGAACAGATTACTGGATCAATGTGTGCTTCTGTGCATGTTTGTCTCTCTTGTTGTGTCTCTGCTCTGTATTCTTTAACCCCCAGTCGGTCGAGGCAGATGACCGTTCATACTGAGCCCGGTTCTGCTGGAGGTTTTTCCTTCCCGCTAATGGGTGTTTTTTTTTTTCGACTGTCGCTTCATGCTTGCTCAGTATGAGGGATTGCTGCAAAGCCATGGACAATGCAGACGTCTCTCCCTGTAGCTCTATGCTTCTCCAGGAGTGAATGCTGCTTGTCGGGATTTTGAAGCAATCAACTGGTTCCCTTATATAGGAAATTTTTGACCAATCTGTATAATATGATTGATTTTGACTTTGTAAAGTGCCTCGAGATGACATGTTTCATGAATTGGCGCTATATAAATACAATTGAATTGAATTGAATAGAGTCCATCTGTTAAACCTTTTCTGCGTCGCACAAAGACACGATGGTTGGAACCAAAGATCTCAACTTTGGACTCATCAGACCAAAGCACAGATTTCCACTGGTCTAATGTCCATTCCTTGTGTTCTTTAGCCCAAACAATTCTCTTCTACTTGTTGCCTGTCCTTAGCAGTGGTTTCCTAGCAGCTGTTTTACCATGAAGGCCTGATTCACACAGTCTCCTAACAGTTGTTCTAGAGATGTGTCTGCTGCTAGAACTCTGTGTGGCATTGACCTGGTCTCTAATCTGAGCTGCTGTCAACCTGCGATTTCTGAGGCTGGTGACTAGGATGAATTTATCCTCCACAGCAGAGGTGACTCTTGGTCTTCCTTTCCTGGGGCGGTCCTCGTGTGAGCCAGTTTCTTTGTAGCGCTTGATGGTTTTTGCGACTGCACTTGGGGACACTTTCAAAGTTTTCCCAATTTTTCGGACTGAATGACCTTCAGTTCTTAAAGTAATTATGGCCACTTGTTTTTCTTTACTTAGCTGCTTTTTTCGTGCCATAATACAAATTCTAACAGTTTATTCAGTAGGACTATAAGCTGTGTATCCACTTGACTTCTGCACAACACAACTGATGGTCCCAACCCCATATAAGAGGCAAGACATCCCACTTATTAAACCTGACAGGGGACACCTGTGAAGGGAAAACCATTTCAGGTGACTATCTCTTGAAGCTCATTAAGAGAATGCCAAGAGTGTACGAAGCAGTAATCAAAGCAAAAGGTGGCTACTTTGAAGAACCTAGAATATAAGACATATTTTCAGTTGTTTCACACTTTTTTGTTAAGTATATAATTCCACATGTGTTAATTCATAGTTTTGATGCCTTTAGTGTGAATCTACAATTGTCATAGTTATGAAAATTAAGAAAACTCTTTGAAGGAGAAGGTGTGTCTAAACCACCTCCTCCATTACCATCTGGTACGCTGGTGCCACCGCCAAAGACAAGAGCAGACTGCAGCGTGTCATCCGGTCTGCAGAGAAGGTGATTGGCTGCAATTTTCCATCTCTCCAGGACCTGTAAGCCTCTAGGACTCTGAGGCGTGCAGGGAAGATTGTGGCCGATTTTGTGACACCCCAGTCACAAAATATTTCAGACACTTCCTTCTGGCAGGAGGCAGCGGTCCATCAGGACCAAAACCTCACGACACAAAAACAGTTTTTTCCCATCCGCTACCAGCCTTATTAACACGGCCCAGAGGCCCCGTGACACTTGACTCTGCCTCTCTCCCCTGTTCAGGTCCTACAAGCTACACCAACGTAGCATCTCCAGACCTTCTGCGTTACATTAACGCACAGTCTACCGTGTATATAGCTTTCTGTGTGTATATATATATATATATATATATATATATATATATATATATATATATATATATATATATATATACACACAGCGTTCACTGAGCGAGAGGCGGGTTACACCCTGGACAGGTCGGCAATCTGTCACAGGGCAACACAGAGACAGACAGGACAAACAACCATTCTTGCACACACTCACACCTAAGGACAATTTAGAGAAGCCAATTAAACTAACAGTCATGTTTTTGAACTGTGGGAGGAAGCCAGCGTACCCGGAGTGAACCT
The DNA here is from genome assembly GCA_037039145.1 of Fundulus diaphanus. Lineage (NCBI taxonomy): Eukaryota > Metazoa > Chordata > Actinopteri > Cyprinodontiformes > Fundulidae > Fundulus > Fundulus diaphanus. The sequence continues at coordinate 2,394,695 of CM073130.1, forward strand.
ACGCATGCACAGGTAGAACATTCAAACTTCATGCAGAAAGACCCAGAGGATTTGAAAGACCCGGGAGGATTTGAAAGACCCAGGAGGATTTGAAAGACCCAGGAGGATTTGAAAGACCCGGGAGGATTTGAAAGACCCAGGAGGATTTGAAAGACCCGGGAGGATTTGAAAGACCCGGGAGGATTTGAAAGACCCAGGTGATTGAACCCAGAAGGCAACAACACTTCTCACTGCTTCACTGTGCAGCCTCTGTTTATGACAGTATCATGTAAATCTTAGGCACAAATAAAGTGTTACCAAAACAAAAGTAATTTGTATAGTAAGTATAACAACCACTGACTTTAAAGTTACCTGTGAAACGTTTTCACACAGCCAAACTGCTTGTTGTTGCAACCAAATGCTATGGGGTTCTGTGTGAGAACGGAGTAGCAAGATGGCGGCCAGTGACCTCCCCTAGTGACTGGCCGCCATCTTGCTACTCCCTACTCTCACACTTTTGCAAATAGGCCCTGCCCACTTGTTTCAATTGTGTTCATAAACAGACACAATAAAAAATGCAAAAAGCATCATGCTAACCTTTACAATTAGACTTATTGGATTTTACTACTTAATAACTCTCTGTCACAGCCTCTAACCTGCTGGTGATACACTTGGGCCTGGTGTCTCCTGGCTGGCTTCTCCAGGTTGGTCACTGCTGCAGGGTTCTGTCTGGTCCTGGTCTGGCCCTGGTTTTTGCCTCTTTAAGAAGAACTGTGAGATATTCTCTTTTCTCTTCATTTGGGCTCTACACAAAATAAGGCAGCCTGGTATTTAGACTCCATGACTGTATGGCAAAGACAACACTATTTTAAATATTATTTAAACTATAGTTTTTAGTTTTCTGTAGCTAGCTAAAATAATACTAAATTAAAAATAGATTAATTAAATTAATTAATATAACTAGTTAGGTTATAATTCAAAGCTTTCATATGACATAGCCTATTTACATTTCAGTCATTATAAACTTAACAATGGTTTTTCACATATTCTTACCACACACATTTCAAGCAAGAGCTGGGAGATATATCCTGGCCAAATTAATAAAACATTACAGGGCAGCATGTGCACTCAAACATATGTTAAAAGAATCTGTCTAAAACACGATCTATCAGCACTAGCATGGCTAATATAATAAACGAGGCACTACGGACGGAGCGGTGCACAACCATTTTTTTTTTCTTTTTAGAAATGTATGACAAGTGCCGCCTCTCATTAGGAAGGTAACACAGCGGTTACCGCTGAGCTGTAAAATGTTGTAAATACCTGCAAAACTCCTCAACGGTGTACTCTAAAGCTGCGGGTGTGTTTTGGATCAAGCAGGAACCACATGTCAGCTTAACCAATGAACTGCGCGCAGCATGTAGGCTGCTACTGCATGGGCTGCCTTCAGGGACAGTCGGAAATTACAGTTTTCCTGGCAAATCTTTGCCGATCTCATAAGTATTATATGTTAAAATTACCATTTCCAGTGGGGTGGCAGTAGGGGGTGGCAAGGGCTCTGTTGGGGGTGGCAAATGCCACCCCTGCCACCCCTCTGGCTCCGCAACTAGCTACATTCAATGTAAAGCTTATGTATATAAGTGTGTGTGTGTGTAAAAAATCCATATATAATCAAATACTGCCATCTACTGGAAATTTTAAATCCCTACATGGGCACATTTCGGAAATGTTATTCTCTTTAAATTCATAAATAAATTCTTTAAAAATCAACAGTTTGCTCTAAAATTCTTCCAATATTATATATATATTCAATTTATTTATTTATATAGCGCCAAATCATGAAACATGTCATCTCAAGGCACTTTACAAAATCAAGTTCAATCATATTATACAGATTGGGTCAGATTATACAGATTGAATAAAATGTCCTATATAAGGAAACCAGTTGATTGCATCAAAGTCCCGACAAGCATATATATATATATATATATATATATATATATATATATATATATATATATATAAGCTATATACACAGACACCGATCTATAGACAACAGCAATTATCAACAAAAAGAAATCAACAAAAAACCTAATCACCCTCAGCACGGGCTTCCCCCCCCACTCCCCACAAATCATGTCTATCCAGTAATTTAGGACCATTTTGTTTGTTTTTGGTGTTTAATGTACTTTTCTCTACTTCCATCGCTGTACCCATTAGCACATATTGTGTTTATGCCGGAAAACTGTAACTGTAAAGCATGAGGATGATCTATCATAAAATCTTACTTATGGAAGGTAATTCCCCAGGATCTGGTTCCTAGTGTCCTTTTATTTGCGCACCCATAAGCGGAGTAAAAGTCGGGCTTCCTGGGACGTAGCTCTGGAAGTTTGCTTACTTTCAATACAAAATCGAAATTATTTATTAAGTTAGACAATAATTTAATTCAATCAATTGGTCCCATGTAGCCCCTAAAGGGGTGACGTTTTCAGTCAGTTGATTTATCTGGAAATCGGGTGAGAATTCACCGGATTCAGAGTGTCTGAAAACATAAAGTACATTTTCCTGTAATGACTTGTATTCTGTCTGACTGCAGCTTGGTCTGACCTAAGATGGCCGCTCTGTCGGCACGCCTCTCAACCGAGGACGCGGCGTCTACGTATTCATGTCTGTGTTCTCTATGGTCTGACCTAAGATGGCAGCTTGGTCTGACCTAAGATGGCTGCTTTGACGTCACTTCCTGTGATGTGCCCAAATATGGGCAAAATGGCCGCCCTGTTCAAAGCTCTGCAGTCAGAGCTCTGGATGATGAAAGCTGTGAACTGATCACAAACTTCATAAATTCGTTAATAATCAACGGTTGGCTCTAAAATTCTGAAAATATTCATGGATCTCAAAGAGTGCTTTATCTAACCACAGGATTTTTTTTATGGTCATTAAAACAATGGATTCAGAGAAATAAAATATTAAACTTTATAGTCTTGTACCATTTATTTTCAAAGTCTTGTAAATTGGTCAAACTCGCCTGGATTTTTACCAAACTGAAATCCATGTTTATTCTGCATGTGCTTTACAAATAGAGGCCATATTTTGGGGGGTTGAACAATATTTGTGGAAAATACATTGATTTCTCCATTTTACAAACTTTTAAAAATTCAGAGTGTAGCACTTCAAAAAAAAACAATACATGCAGTGAGAGAATTGTTACACCTTATTCACAGAATACATCCTGAAAATCTGGGATCAAAAAATTGATTTTAAAGCATTTTTTATTCTTTACTTTATTGTTTTTATTATTCTCCAGGTTTTTTAACACTTTTGGAAATAGGCCCCGCCCACTTGTTTTAATAATTACCATATTTAATACCTGAGTTCAGGGGTATGACTGGAAGGGGATGAAGAAGGTTTTGTAAAAATCCGATCAGCCATTCTTGCGTAGTAGATTTCTTGACATCACAGCGCCCCCTAGTGATGGACGATCCTCAAACGCGGGTCACATGTGCAAAATCTTATTTGGACTATGGGTTATGAAGGACATGTCAAAATCTGTTATGGTTTTAGAATAATCAGCAATTACATTTAGAGCTAGCTAGCTAACAATCACTTATTTTAGCGTTACTTTTCGAAAAAGTCAAAATTCAAAAATCCGGCGCGTTCACTTTTTTTATTTGTCCATTACGCTGTTATATGTGGAGTTTTGCGCGGATTGCATAAAAAATGTAGGAGGAGTTAAACAAGAAAGGTTTAACCTTTGTAGCCATGTAGCGCGAAAACTAGCTGGGAAACGAAGGGTGTGCCAATTCCCTTTATTTTGCAGAATCATCCAATAAACAAAGTGATGTGAAGTTTTTGAGTGTGGGACCAGTAGTTTGGTGGTTATAGGCCAAAACGCATTGTCCTTTGTTATAGCGCCCCCTAGTTGTTGAGGGGTCTGAATTTCTGGGTTTGAGTAGCGGTGCACATTCTGTACTTGGATACCTGATTCAATAGGTTCGTTACAAATCCGCTTGGGCCGCCCAACGCGTTTTAGCGGAGAATAATAATTACCCGTAATAATAATAATAATAATAATAATAATAAATAATTTAAAAACACTAGAAAAACAATAGGGTTCTCTGCTCACAGAGCAGACGAACGGCATAGCCGTTCGCCTGCGCTGCGGGCTTGGAGCCCTAACTAGAACTGCAAGCAGTTATTAACGGGTTCCAAGCCCACCCACGCACCGCCCCCTTGAGCATGTTCCTGGACTTCAGTTCAGCGTTCAACACCATCAAAACTGGAACATCTGGGCTTCAGCACACCTGTTCGCAACTGCCTACTAGACTTCATCACCAACAGACCTCAGTTGGTCTGGGTCGGACAGAAAACCACTGATGTCATCACCCTCAGCACGGGCTTTCCTCAGGGCTGCGTCCTGAGCCCCCTGATGTTCACCCTGATGACACACGACTGTGTCCCCAGGTTCACCACCAATCACATCGTGAAGTTTGCAGACGACACGACGGTGGTGGGCCTGATTAGAGACAACAACGACCAGGACCAGGACTGATCCTGAACGTGGAGAAAACGAAGGAGATCATCATGGACTTCAGGAAGAAATGGCCTCGCCATGCTCCACTTCTCATTAACAGCTCAGCTGTGGAGGTGGCCAGCAGCAATAAATTCCTCGGGGTGCACATAACACACAACCTCAGCTGGTTTGTGAACACCATGTCACTGGAGAAGAGGGAACAGAAGCGCTTGCACTTACTGCGGAGGATGAGGAGAGCCCACCTGTCCCCGCCCATCCTCACGACCTTCTACAGCAGCACCATCTATCTGCTCCCCACTCCCTTCCAATTAAGCATGTCATAATATTTATTACTTTCTTGCATTTGTCTAAAAAAAGTAGATGCAATGCAGTTTTGCATTGCATTACATTGAAATGACTGTTGTCATTTCAGCTTTTAACTTTTTGCTCTCTCTTTTTTCTTCATAGTAGGTACACCTGATCTGACGTTCTGTTAACTGTGACATCATCCAGAGAAGACAGATCACCCGCTATTACTATCTAATGTAGAACAGATTACTGGATCAATGTGTGCTTCTGTGCATGTTTGTCTCTCTTGTTGTGTCTCTGCTCTGTATTCTTTAACCCCCAGTCGGTCGAGGCAGATGACCGTTCATACTGAGCCCGGTTCTGCTGGAGGTTTTTCCTTCCCGCTAATGGGTGGTTGTTTTTTTTCGACTGTCGCTTCATGCTTGCTCAGTATGAGGGATTGCTGCAAAGCCATGGACAATGCAGACGTCTCTCCCTGTAGCTCTATGCTTCTCCAGGAGTGAATGCTGCTTGTCGGGACTTTGAAGCAATCAACTGGTTCCCTTATATAGGAAATTTTTGACCAATCTGTATAATATGATTGATTTTGACTTTGTAAAGTGCCTCGAGATGACATGTTTCATGAATTGGCGCTATATAAATACAATTGAATTGAACTGAATAGAGTCCATCTGTTAAACCTTTTCTGCGTCGCACAAAGACACGATGGTTGGAACCAAAGATCTCAACTTTGGACTCATCAGACCAAAGCACAGATTTCCACTGGTCTAATGTCCATTCCTTGTGTTCTTTAGCCCAAACAATTCTCTTCTACTTGTTGCCTGTCCTTAGCAGTGGTTTCCTAGCAGCTGTTTTACCATGAAGGCCTGATTCACACAGTCTCCTAACAGTTGTTCTAGAGATGTGTCTGCTGCTAGAACTCTGTGTGGCATTGACCTGGTCTCTAATCTGAGCTGCTGTCAACCTGCGATTTCTGAGGCTGGTGACTAGGATGAATTTATCCTCCACAGCAGAGGTGACTCTTGGTCTTCCTTTCCTGGGGCGGTCCTCGTGTGAGCCAGTTTCTTTGTAGCGCTTGATGGTTTTTGCGACTGCACTTGGGGACACTTTCAAAGTTTTCCCAATTTTTCGGACTGAATGACCTTCAGTTCTTAAAGTAATTATGGCCACTTGTTTTTCTTTACTTAGCTGCTTTTTTCTTGCCATAATACAAATTCTAACAGTTTATTCAGTAGGACTATAAGCTGTGTATCCACTTGACTTCTGCACAACACAACTGATGGTCCCAACCCCATATAAGAGGCAAGACATCCCACTTATTAAACCTGACAGGGGACACCTGTGAAGGGAAAACCATTTCAGGTGACTATCTCTTGAAGCTCATTAAGAGAATGCCAAGAGTGTACGAAGCAGTAATCAAAGCAAAAGGTGGCTACTTTGAAGAACCTAGAATATAAGACATATTTTCAGTTGTTTCACACTTTTTTGTTAAGTATATAATTCCACATGTGTTAATTCATAGTTTTGATGCCTTTAGTGTGAATCTACAATTGTCATAGTTATGAAAATTAAGAAAACTCTTTGAAGGAGAAGGTGTGTCTAAACCACCTCCTCCATTACCATCTGGTACGCTGGTGCCACCGCCAAAGACAAGAGCAGACTGCAGCGTGTCATCCGGTCTGCAGAGAAGGTGATTGGCTGCAATTTTCCATCTCTCCAGGACCTGTAAGCCTCTAGGACTCTGAGGCGTGCAGGGAAGATTGTGGCCGATTTTGTGACACCCCAGTCACAAAATATTTCAGACACTTCCTTCTGGCAGGAGGCAGCGGTCCATCAGGACCAAAACCTCACGACACAAAAACAGTTTTTTCCCATCCGCTACCAGCCTTATTAACACGGCCCAGAGGCCCCGTGACACTTGACTCTGCCTCTCTCCCCTGTTCAGGTCCTACAAGCTACACAAACGTAGCATCTCCAGACCTTCTGCGTTACATTAACGCACAGTCTACCGTGTATATAGCTTTCTGTGTGTATATATATATATATATATAATATATATATATATATATATATATATATATATATACACAGCGTTCACTGAGCGAGAGGCGGGTTACACCCTGGACAGGTCGGCAATCTGTCACAGGGCAACACAGAGACAGACAGGACAAACAACCATTCTTGCACACACTCACACCTAAGGACAATTTAGAGAAGCCAATTAAACTAACAGTCATGTTTTTGAACTGTGGGAGGAAGCCAGCGTACCCGGAGTGAACCTACGCATGCACAGGTAGAACATTCAAACTTCATGCAGAAAGACCCAGAGGATTTGAAAGACCCAGGAGGATTTGAAAGACCCGGGAGGATTTGAAAGACCCGGGAGGATTTGAAAGACCCAGGTGATTGAACCCAGAAGGCAACAACACTTCTCACTGCTTCACTGTGCAGCCTCTGTTTATGACAGTATCATGTAAATCTTAGGCACAAATAAAGTGTTACCAAAACAAAAGTAATTTGTATAGTAAGTATAACAACCACTGACTTTAAAGTTACCTGTGAAACGTTTTCACACAGCCAAACTGCTTGTTGTTGCAACCAAATGCTATGGGGTTCTGTGTGAGAACGGAGTAGCAAGATGGCGGCCAGTGACCTCCCCTAGTGACTGGCCGCCATCTTGCTACTCCCTACTCTCACACTTTTGCAAATAGGCCCTGCCCACTTGTTTCAATTGTGTTCATAAACAGACACAATAAAAAATGCAAAAAGCATCATGCTAACCTTTACAATTAGGCTTATTGGATTTTACTACTTAATAACTCTCTGTCACAGCCTCTAACCTGCTGGTGATACACTTGGGCCTGGTGTCTCCTGGCTGGCTTCTCCAGGTTGGTCACTGCTGCAGGGTTCTGTCTGGTCCTGGTCTGGCCCTGGTTTTTGCCTCTTTAAGAAGAACTGTGAGATATTCTCTTTTCTCTTCATTTGGGCTCTACACAAAATAAGGCAGCCTGGTATTTAGACTCCATGACTGTATGGCAAAGACAACACTATTTTAAATATTATTTAAACAATAGTTTTTAGTTTTCTGTAGCTAGCTAAAATAATACTAAATTAAAAATAGATTAATTAAATTAATTAATATAACTAGTTAGGTTATAATTCAAAGCTTTCATATGACATAGCCTATTTACATTTCAGTCATTATAAACTTAACAATGGTTTTTCACATATTCTTACCACACACATTTCAAGCAAGAGCTGGGAGATATATCCTGGCCAAATTAATAAAACATTACAGGGCAGCATGTGCACTGAAACATATGTTAAAAGAATCTGTCTAAAACACGATCTATCAGCACTAGCATGGCTAATATAATAAACGAGGCACTACGGACGGAGCGGTGCACAACCATTTTTTTTTTCTTTTTAGAAATGTATGACAAGTGCCGCCTCTCATTAGGAAGGTAACACAGCGGTTACCGCTGAGCTGTAAAATGTTGTAAATACCTGCAAAACTCCTCAACGGTGTACTCTAAAGCCGCGGGTGTGTTTTGGATCAAGCAGGAACCACATGTCAGCTTAACCAATGAACAGCGTCAGTGCGCAGCATGTAGGCTGCTACTGCATGGCTGCCTTCAGGGACAGTCGGAAATTACAGTTTTCCTGGCAAATCTTTGCCGATCTCATAAGTATTATATGTTAAAATTACCATTTCCAGTGGGGTGGCAGTAGGGGGTGGCAAGGGCTCTGTTGGGGGTGGCAAATTCAATTCAATTCAATTCAATTCAATTTTATTTATATAGCGCCAAATCATGAAACATGTCATCTCAAGGCACTTTACAAAATCAAGTTCAATCATATTATACAGATTGGGTCAGATTATACAGATTGGTCAAAATGTCCTATATAAGGAAACCAGTTGATTGCATCAAAGTCCCGACAAGCAGCATTCACTCCTGGGGGACCGTAGAGCCACAGGGAGAGTCGTCTGCATTGTACATGGCTTTGCAGCAATCCCTCATACTGAGCAAGCATGAAGCGACAGTGGGAAGAAAAACCACCCATTAACGGGAAAAAAAAACCTCCGGCAGAACCGGGCTCAGTATGAACGGTCATCTGCCTCGACCGACTGGGGTTACAGAAGACAGAGCAGAGACACAACAAGAGAGACAAAAAAGCACAGAAGCACACATTGATCTAGTAATCTGTTCTACATTAGATGGTAATAGTCGGTGATCTGTCCTCCCTGGATGATTTCACAGTCAACAGAACGTCAGACCAGGTGTGCCTACTATGAAGAAAAAAAGAGAGAGAACAAAAAGTTAAAAGCTGAAATGACAACAGTCATTTCAATGTAATGCAATGCAAATCTGGAGAACAGTAGACTGGAGAACAGTAAAAATCAGTAGAGTGAGAAAAGTAGGCCCTGATGTCCTCCAGTAGCCTAAGCCTATAGCAGCAAAACTATAAAGGTAGCTAAGAGTAACATGAGCCACTCTAGTTATAAGCTTTGTCAAAAAGGAAAGTTTTAAGATTAGTCTTAAAAGTAGACAGGGTGTCTGCTTCACGGACCAAAACTGGGAGTTGGTTCCACAGGAGAGGTGGAATGCCACCCCTGCCACCCCTCTGGCTCCGCAACTAGCTACATTCAATGTAAAGCTTATGTATATAAGTGTGTGTGTGTGTAAAAAATCCATATATAATCAAATACTGCCATCTACTGGAAATTTTAAATCCCTACTTGGGCACATTTCGGAAATGTTATTCTCTTTAAATTCATAAATAAATTATTTAAAAATCAACAGTTTGCTCTAAAATTCTTCCAATATTATATATATATTCAATTTATTTATTTATATAGCGCCAAATCATGAAACATGTCATCTCAAGGCACTTTACAAAATCAAGTTCAATCATATTATACAGATTGGGTCAGATTATACAGATTGAATAAAATGTCCTATATAAGGAAACCAGTTGATTGCATCAAAGTCCCGACAAGCATATATATATATATATATATATATATATATATATATATATATATATATATATATATATATATATATATATATATATATTTAAGCTATATACACAGACACAGATCTATAGACAACAGCAATTATCAACAAAAAGAAATCAACAAAAAACCTAATCACCCTCAGCACGGGCTTCCCCCCCCACTCCCCACAAATCATGTCTATCCAGTAATTTAGGACCATTTTGTTTGTTTTTGGTGTTTAATGTACTTTTCTCTACTTCCATCGCTGTACCCATTAGCACATATTGTGTTTATGCCGGAAAACTGTAACTGTAAAGCATGAGGATGATCTATCATAAAATCTTACTTATGGAAGGTAATTCCCCAGGATCTGGTTCCTAGTGTCCTTTTATTTGCGCACCCATAAGCAGAGTAAAAGTCGGGCTTCCTGGGACGTAGCTCTGGAAGTTTGCTTACTTTCAATACAAAATCGAAATTATTTATTAAGTTAGACAATAATTTAATTCAATCAATTGGTCCCATGTAGCCCTTAAAGGGGTGACGTTTTCAGTCAGTTGATTTATCTGGAAATCGGGTGAGAATTCACCGGATTCAGAGTGTCTGAAAACATAAAGTACATTTTCCTGTAATGACTTGTATTCTGTCTGACTGCAGCTTGGTCTGACCTAAGATGGCCGCTCTGTCGGCACGCCTCTCAACCGAGGACGCGGCGTCTACGTATTCATGTCTGTGTTCTCTATGGTCTGACCTAAGATGGCAGCTTGGTCTGACCTAAGATGGCTGCTTTGACGTCACTTCCTGTGATGTGCCCAAATATGGGCAAAATGGCTGCCCTGTTCAAAGCTCTGCAGTCAGAGCTCTGGATGATGAAAGCTGTGAACTGATCACAAACTTCATAAATTCGTTAATAATCAACGGTTGGCTCTAAAATTCTGAAAATATTCATGGATCTCAAAGAGTGCTTTATCTAACCACAGGATTTTTTTTATGGTCATTAAAAAAATGGATTCAGAGAAATAAAATATTAAACTTTATAGTCTTGTACCATTTATTTTCAAAGTCTTGTAAATTGGTCAAACTCGCCTGGATTTTTACCAAACTGAAATCCATGTTTATTCTGCATGTGCTTTACAAATAGAGGCCATATTTTGGGGGGTTGAACAATATTTGTGGAAAATACATTGATTTCTCCATTTTACAAACTTTTAAAAATTCAGAGTGTAGCACTTCAAAAAAAAACAATACATGCAGTGAGAGAATTGTTACACCTTATTCACAGAATACATCCTGAAAATCTGAGATCAAAAATTTGATTTTAAAGCATTTTTTATTCTTTACTTTATTGTTTTTATTATTCTCCAGGTTTTTTAACACTTTTGGAAATAGGCCCCGCCCACTTGTTTTAATAATTACCATATTTAATACCTGAGTTCAGGGGTATAACTGGAAGGGGATGAAGAAGGTTTTGTAAAAATCCGATCAGCCATTCTTGCGTAGTAGATTTCTTGACATCACAGCGCCCCCTAGTGATGGACGATCCTCAAACGCGGGTCACATGTGCAAAATCTTATTTGGACTATGGGTTATGAAGGACATGTCAAAATCTGTTATGGTTTTAGAATAATCAGCAATTACATTTAGAGCTAGCTAGCTAACAATCACTTATTTTAGCGTTACTTTTCGAAAAAGTCAAAATTCAAAAATCCGGCGCGTTCACTTTTTTTATTTGTCCATTACGCTGTTATATGTGGAGTTTTGCGCGGATTGCATAAAAAATGTAGGAGGAGTTAAACAAGAAAGGTTTAACCTTTGTAGCCATGTAGCGCGAAAACTAGCTGGGAAACGAAGGGTGTGCCAATTCGCTTTATTTTGCAGAATCATCCAATAAACAAAGTGATGTGAAGTTTTTGAGTGTGGGACCAGTAGTTTGGTGGTTATAGGCCAAAACGCATTGTCCTTTGTTATAGCGCCCCCTAGTTGTTGAGGGGTCTGAATTTCTGGGTTTGAGTAGCGGTGCACATTCTGTACTTGGATACCTGATTCAATAGGTTCGTTACAAATCCGCATGGGCCGCCCAACGCGTTTTAGCGGAGAATAATAATTACCCGTAATAATAATAATAATAACTAGAACTGCAAGCAGTTATTAACGGGTTCCAAGCCCACCCACGCCCCGCCCCCTTTGAGCATGTTCCTGGACTTCAGCATTCAACACCCTCATCCAAGCCCACCTACGCCGCACCCCCTTTGAGCATGTTCCTGGACTTTAGCGTTCAACACCCTCATCCAATACTCTCCTTCATCATCCATTGTATGGACGAAACCCAGCTCTGAACACAGAGAAATGTCGGACTGGATCAAATACTGCGTGTGTGATGGGTTTAAGTACCTCGCTCAACGTAGGAATTTACACATGTACAGCCTCAAGCTATTTAACTAAGATGTAAACGAGGTTTAAAATGTCTACTGTTTAGTTTGATATTAATGAACAGTCATAATTTTAATTTACATGAAGTATGTTTGAACTAGAAGAATTAACAGTGGGATGTTGATAAACTGACTGTATATTTGTATTGTAGTGCTTAACCATAGATTTACTTCTGAGTCAGTTAGCTTGCAGTTAGTTGACCTCCACGCAGATTTGGCTCTGAAGGAACAGTCTGTTAAGAGTGATCCTATATATATATATATATATATATATATATATATATATATATATATATATATATATATATATATATATATAGACCAGTTAATTGTTATTGTTTTGATGCGGGTTTTTCGCGCATGCGCGCCGGATTGGTAGGCAAAAGGCGAACACAATTACGGACGCAAACAGAGAAACTGACGAGTTCTCCACGTATTTTTCTTCTTTAGATAACGTTTTAAGAGTAAGTTGATGGTTGATGGTATCAGATTGCCAGATCCACACAGCAAAAGCCTGAAGGGACGGAGCCAGTCTGTGAAATGCTGGCCAAGAGTCCGTACCGCGACATACAGCTGCCTTATACTTCGGTAAAGTTAGAAAGATATTCACAGATTCGGCTTTTCCGGATCAATAACTCATCGGCGGATGATTTATTCTACAAAACAGACACCTCTCTGTAACCACAGCAAGGCAGACAGTGAGCTGCAACCATAGTTTCCTCAAAACGAGTCTCCCACCGCGCAGGGAGAATTACATTGGACCCAGGCCAGTACAGACAAGAGAGCATGAAAGCATGAAACCACTGGACCCGTCCGGTAGGTTAAAAAAAATTGTTCACTACGGATTATTTTGGTGTTTTTGTCTTCTTAAAATGGGTGGGGGTGTCGGCGACATTGCAGCGTAAACACAGAAGTACTAGCGCCCGTGAACGGGGGCGTAATAGAGCGGCTGCTGCTCCAGACAGCCGCTTCTGCTGGTAGAAGCGGTAGCGGTAGCAGAAGCGGCTGCTGTAGCAGCAGCAGAAGCGGCTTCTCCGGCCCCTGTAGCGATCGCCACCTCCCCTCCGCCGCTATTTAAGTAGAACAATGACTAGAGCAGAATTAAGTTGTATTTACCGGAGATGAAGTGTAGACTGCAAATTCTGTCGTAGTCTGATGTCTCCCCCAGTCCATTGGGAGTGTCTGCCTGCGCTCTTTTGAAAATATCCATTTCTTTCTTCGGTAAACGACAGAAACGTACATCCAACGATTGGGAATGCCTCCCTGTGCAACCGGGAGCACAACAAGTCGTAGGCATTGTTTAGATTCCAAAAATAAACTAACTAAAAGTACGCTCGAAATCACCCGTTTTGTCATGTAGTAGACGAGAGCAGCTGTGCTTTTTGTCTACCCCGCAGGACCCGGATGTAGCGCTGACGTCACGCGTGAACTGGTCTATATGCTGGAGATAGGCACCAGCAGCCCCGCAACCCCATGAGGAATTAAGCGGGTCAAAAAATGGATGGATGGATGGACGGATAGATATATTTGTTTGTTTGTTTTATTAGGATCCCCATTAGCTTCAGCATCAGCTAAAAGCTATTCTTCCTGGGGTCCTTCAGTCTTCCACGTGACAATACAATGTATTACATCCCATTACACACTATGCATACAAGACATTTACACAAAATGTAATACATATTTACATTTAACACCTTTTATCATTAAAAAGTAACATAAATAAACATGATTAACATAAAATTTTGCTACTCCAGATAGATCTATATCAAAGAACTAGCTAACAAGAACCCTACACAATATCTCCTCAATAAAATTAACATTAATTATCCAAATTTCTTTGAAGGTAATATTTCTTATGTGCAGTTTTGAAACCATAGAGAGTGTTTTGTTGTATGATAGTCTTTGGGAGTGAATTCCATTCACACATTGCCCTGTACCTAACTGAACGTTGAATTGATTTTGTTTTAACTCTAGGTAAAATAAAACTACCTCCTACTGCATGTCTTGTTGGATAATAATGTGTATCATTACTAAAGGATAGTTTTGTATATAAAATGAAAGGCGTTTTATTTGTTATAACATTATATAGAAATACCATTACTGAATACACCAATCTGTTTTTAACTTTTAACCATAAAAGACTATCGTGCATTTTGTCCACATTTGATCTAAACCCACATGAAAGGGCAACACGTGCAGCTTTATTCTGAATTACTTGTAGTTTTTTTATATTAATTGATGAAGTATTTGACCAAACCACTGAGCAATAATCAAGATGTGAAAAAAACAAAGCATCAAGTACTTGTGTAACAACCTGCGGTGTAAAGTATTTTGAACACCTTTTAATGACCGATAAACTATTACCCATTTTAGTTAACAAGTTCTGAACATGTCTATCCCAACACAATCTATTATCAATTATCACTCCCAACAGTTTAGCCTCTTGTTTTTGATCCACAGAATTTTGCTCTATGGTGAGTTCAAGTTTCGGTTTGGAAAGTAAAGAAAAAGGAGTTCCAACCACTAAACAGGTAGTTTTAGATACATTGAGAACCAATTTGTTACTCCTTATCCAGTCCACCACTAACTGTAGCTCTCTTTGTAGTTTTGTATTTAACTCAGTAATATTAGTTTCTGCTAAATATATGGTGGAATCATCTGCAAACATTGAGATGCTTGCCTTTTCTAAAACAGATGGAAGATCATTTGTAAAGATTGTGTACAGGAGCGGCCCAAGACAACTTCCTTGAGGCACCCCGTGTCCCACAGCCCTTACATTTGAAAAACTGCCATTAAAATAAACTAGTTGTCTTCTATCCGACAAATAACTTTTCATCCATAATAATGCAGTTTGTGAAAAGCCATAATACTCCAGTTTTTTTAACAGTAATTTGTGGTCAATGATATCAAATGCTGCAGTGAAATCAAGCATTACATCACCTATTATTTTTCTCTCCTCCATATCCTTGAACCAGTCATCAACCATCTGAGTCAGGGCAGTGGCTGTTGAGTGTTTTTCTCTATATGCATGCTGAAACGTAATCAAATCATTATTCTTAAAATAAGATTGAATCTGTTCATAAACAATTCTTTCCATTATTTTACCAAGAATTGGTAATAAACTTATTGGTCTACTGTTTGATCCAGAAAAGGGCATTTTCTTATTTGTAGGGATTGGCACTACTTTACATATTTTCCATTCTTGCAAACATATATTGTGCATGAAACACAAATTAATTATATGAGCAATAATAGGAGCAATAATAGCAACTATTGGTTTAAGCAACATATTATCAAGGTAGTCTACACCAGGTGGTTTTTTTTTTACAATTCATCAGAAGTAATTCCACTTTAGAAACACTTACACTCTTGAATTTAAAGCTACAGGTTTTGTCTTTCATCATCTTATTTATTAGTGTATTTGATAACTCTGTCTTGTATGGCTGTGTGGTATCTTTTAGTTTGTTTATTTTGTTCATGAAATAATCATTAAGATGATTTGCTATATCACTTGGTCTAGTAAAAAATTCACCTTCATGTTCTAAATAAGCTGGAATTGATTTACTATTTCCTCTTAATATATTATTCAGTGTATTCCATAATTGTTTACTATCATGTTTTATTGGTAGAATAAATATGTGTGTGTGTTTGTAGAGATCCATCCATGATCAAATCCTGTCCTCTGTTGGAATTTTTAAATGTATTCCATACAACGCCACATTAAAGCATTAGTGTAAATATATATCTATCTATATATATATATATATATATATATATATATCTATATCTATATCTATATATATATATATATATATATATATATATATATATATATATATATACATACACACATGATGCATACATATATACATACAAAATTATTGAAGTGGACTTCTAAGTTTTAATTGTATACCCCTTACTTAGACTATTAATGGTAAGAGTTGTTGTAGTTGCAAAAACAAGCCACGAGATGGAGCCCTTGCTTAATTTTCTGAAAAGCTCTTTACAATAGGCTTTTGTCAAACTATCTAAATAAATATTCCTATTAAATGAACGGTTTGCTCTAAAATTCTGAAAATATTCATGAATGTCCAAGAGTGTTTTATCTAACCACACGATTTTTTTGATGGTCATTAAAAAAATGGATTCAGAGAAAAAAAAAATTAAACTTTATAATCTTGTATCATTAATTTTTTAAATCTTGTAAATTGGTCAAAATCGCCTGGATTTTTACCAAACTGAAAGACATGTTTATTCTGGCTGTGCTTTACAGATAGAGGCCATTTTTATTGGGATTGACCAATATTTGTGGAAAATACATTGATTTCTCCATTTTACAAACTTTGAAAAAAACAGAGTGTGGCACTTTCAAACACTGGAATACATGCAGTGAGAGAATTGTTGCACCTTATTCAAGGAATACATCCTGAAAATCTGAGCTTGTTACACCACACAAGTGATTTTAGGTGAATTTTTGAAGTTTTCAAGTTTTTTTCCACACTTTTGGAAATAGGCCCCGCCCACTTGTTTCAATAAATACCATATTTAATACTTTAGTTAAGGGCAATGTCTGGAAGGGAATGAAGAAGGTTTTGTAAAATTCCGATCAGCCATTCTTGCGTAGTAGATTTCTTGACATCACAGCGCCCCCTAGTGATGGACGATCCTCAACTGCGGGTCACATGTGCAAAATCTTATTTGTACTATGGGTTATGAAGGACATGTCAAAATCTGTTATGGTTTTAGAACAATCAGCAATTACATTTAGAGCTAGCTAGCTAACAATTGCTTATTTTAGCGTTACTTTTCGAAAAAGTCAAAATTCAAAAATCCGCCGTGATAACTTTTTTTATTTGTCCATGACACGCTTATATATATATTTTTGCGCGGATTGCACAAAAAATGTAGGAGGAGTTTAACAAGAAAGGTTTAACCTTTGTAGCCATGTAGCGCGAAAACTAGCTGGGAAACGAAGGGTGTGCCAATTCACTTTATTTTGCAGAATCATCCAATAAACAAAGTGCCATCAAGTTTTTGAGTGTAGGACCAGTAGTTTGGTGGTTACAGGCGTAAACGCATTGTCCTTTGTTATAGCGCCCCCTAGTTGTTGAGGGGTCTGAATTTCTGGGTTTGAGTAGCGGTGCACATTCTGTACTTGGATACCTGATCCAATTGATTCGTTACAAATCCGCATGGGCCGCCCAACGCGTTTTAGCGGAGAATAATAATTACCCGTAATAATAATAATAACTAGAACTGCAAGCAGTTATTAACGGGTTCCAAGCCCACCCACGCACCGCCCCCTTGAGCATGTTCCTGGACTTCAGTTCAGCGTTCAACACCATCAAAACTAGAACATCTGGGCTTCAGCACACCTGTTCGCAACTGCCTACTAGACTTCATCACCAACAGACCTCAGTTGGTCTGGGTCGGACAGAAAACCACTGATGTCATCACCCTCAGCACGGGCTTTCCTCAGGGCTGCGTCCTGAGCCCCCTGCTGTTCACCCTGATGACACACGACTGTGTCCCCAGGTTCACCACCAATCACATCGTGAAGTTTGCAGACGACACGACGGTGGTGGGCCTGATTAGAGACAACAACGACCAGGACCAGGACCAGGACTGATCCTGAACGTGGAGAAAACGAAGGAGATCATCATGGACTTCAGGAAGAAATGGCCTCGCCATGCTCCACTTCTCATTAACAGCTCAGCTGTGGAGGTGGCCAGCAGCAATAAATTCCTCGGGGTGCACATAACACACAACCTCAGCTGGTTTGTGAACACCATGTCACTGGAGAAGAGGGAACAGAAGCGCTTGCACTTACTGCGGAGGATGAGGAGAGCCCACCTGTCCCCGCCCATCCTCACGACCTTCTACAGCAGCACCATCTATCTGCTCCCCACTCCCTTCCAATTAAGCATGTCATAATATTTATTACTTTCTTGCATTTGTCTAAAAAAAGTAGATGCAATGCAGTTTTGCATTGCATTACATTGAAATGACTGTTGTCATTTCAGCTTTTAACTTTTTGCTCTCTCTTTTTTCTTCATAGTAGGTACACCTGATCTGACGTTCTGTTAACTGTGACATCATCCAGAGAAGACAGATCACCCGCTATTACTATCTAATGTAGAACAGATTACTGGATCAATGTGTGCTTCTGTGCATGTTTGTCTCTCTTGTTGTGTCTCTGCTCTGTATTCTTTAACCCCCAGTCGGTCGAGGCAGATGACCGTTCATACTGAGCCCGGTTCTGCTGGAGGTTTTTCCTTCCCGCTAATGGGTGGGGTTTTTTTTCGACTGTCGCTTCATGCTTGCTCAGTATGAGGGATTGCTGCAAAGCCATGGACAATGCAGACGTCTCTCCCTGTAGCTCTATGCTTCTCCAGGAGTGAATGCTGCTTGTCGGGACTTTGAAGCAATCAACTGGTTCCCTTATATAGGAAATTTTTGACCAATCTGTATAATATGATTGATTTTGACTTTGTAAAGTGCCTCGAGATGACATGTTTCATGAATTGGCGCTATATAAATACAATTGAATTGAATTGAATAGAGTCCATCTGTTAAACCTTTTCTGCGTCGCACAAAGACACGATGGTTGGAACCAAAGATCTCAACTTTGGACTCATCAGACCAAAGCACAGATTTCCACTGGTCTAATGTCCATTCCTTGTGTTCTTTAGCCCAAACAATTCTCTTCTACTTGTTGCCTGTCCTTAGCAGTGGTTTCCTAGCAGCTGTTTTACCATGAAGGCCTGATTCACACAGTCTCCTAACAGTTGTTCTAGAGATGTGTCTGCTGCTAGAACTCTGTGTGGCATTGACCTGGTCTCTAATCTGAGCTGCTGTCAACCTGCGATTTCTGAGGCTGGTGACTAGGATGAATTTATCCTCCACAGCAGAGGTGACTCTTGGTCTTCCTTTCCTGGGGCGGTCCTCGTGTGAGCCAGTTTCTTTGTAGCGCTTGATGGTTTTTGCGACTGCACTTGGGGACACTTTCAAAGTTTTCCCAATTTTTCGGACTGAATGACCTTCAGTTCTTAAAGTAATTATGGCCACTTGTTTTTCTTTACTTAGCTGCTTTTTTCTTGCCATAATACAAATTCTAACAGTTTATTCAGTAGGACTATAAACTGTGTATCCACTTGACTTCTGCACAACACAACTGATGGTCCCAACCCCATATAAGAGGCAAGACATCCCACTTATTAAACCTGACAGGGGACACCTGTGAATGGAAAACCATTTCAGGTGACTATCTCTTGAAGCTCATTAAGAGAATGCCAAGAGTGTACGAAGCAGTAATCAAAGCAAAAGGTGGCTACTTTGAAGAACCTAGAATATAAGACATATTTTCAGTTGTTTCACACTTTTTTGTTAAGTATATAATTCCACATGTGTTAATTCATAGTTTTGATGCCTTTAGTGTGAATCCACAATTGTCATAGTTATGAAAATTAAGAAAACTCTTTGAAGGAGAAGGTGTGTCTAAACCACCTCCTCCATTACCATCTGGTACGCTGGTGCCACTGCCAAAGACAAGAGCAGATTGCAGCGTGTCATCCGGTCTGCAGAGAAGGTGATTGGCTGCAATTTTCCATCTCTCCAGGACCTGTAAGCCTCCAGGACTCTGAGGCGTGCAGGGAAGATTGTGGCCGATTTTGTGACACCCCAATCACAAAATATTTCAGACACTTCCCTCTGGCAGGAGGCAGCGGTCCATCAGGACCAAAACCTCACGACACAAAAACAGTTTTTTCCCATCCGCTACCAGCCTTATTAACACGGCCCAGAGGCCCCGTGACACTTGACTCTGCCTCTCTCCCCTGTTCAGGTCCTACAAGCTACACCAACGTAGCATCTCCAGACCTTCTGCGTTACATTAACGCACAGTCTACCGTGTATATAGCTTTCTGTGTATATATATATATATATATATATATATACACACAGCGTTCACTGAGCGAGAGGCGGGTTACACCCTGGACAGGTCGGCAATCTGTCACAGGGCAACACAGAGACAGACAGGACAAACAACCATTCTTGCACACACTCACACCTAAGGACAATTTAGAGAAGCCAATTAAACTAACAGTCATGTTTTTGAACTGTGGGAGGAAGCCAGCGTACCCGGAGTGAACCTACGCATGCACAGGTAGAACATTCAAACTTCATGCAGAAAGACCCAGAGGATTTGAAAGACCCGGGAGGATTTGAAAGACCCAGGAGGATTTGAAAGACCCGGGAGGATTTGAAAGACCCGGGAGGATTTGAAAGACCCAGGTGATTGAACCCAGAAGGCAACAACACTTCTCACTGCTTCACTGTGCAGCCTCTGTTTATGACAGTATCATGTAAATCTTAGGCACAAATAAAGTGTTACCAAAACAAAAGTAATTTGTATAGTAAGTATAACAACCACTGACTTTAAAGTTACCTGTGAAACGTTTTCACACAGCCAAACTGCTTGTTGTTGCAACCAAATGCTATGGGGTTCTGTGTGAGAACGGAGTAGCAAGATGGCGGCCAGTGACCTCCCCTAGTGACTGGCCGCCATCTTGCTACTCCCTACTCTCACACTTTTGCAAATAGGCCCTGCCCACTTGTTTCAATTGTGTTCATAAACAGACACAATAAAAAATGCAAAAGCATCACGCTAACCTTTACAATTAGGCTTATTGGATTTTACTACTTAATAACTCTCTGTCACAGCCTCTAACCTGCTGGTGATACACTTGGGCCTGGTGTCTCCTGGCTGGCTTCTCCAGGTTGGTCACTGCTGCAGGGTTCTGTCTGGTCCTGGTCTGGCCCTGGTTTTTGCCTCTTTAAGAAGAACTGTGAGATATTCTCTTTTCTCTTCATTTGGGCTCTACACAAAATAAGGCAGCCTGGTATTTAGACTCCATGACTGTATGGCAAAGACAACACTATTTTAAATATTATTTAAACTATAGTTTTTAGTTTTCTGTAGCTAGCTAAAATAATACTAAATTAAAAATAGATTAATTAAATTAATTAATATAACTAGTTAGGTTATAATTCAAAGCTTTCATATGACATAGCCTATTTACATTTCAGTCATTATAAACTTAACAATGGTTTTTCACATATTCTTACCACACACATTTCAAGCAAGAGCTGGGAGATATATCCTGGCCAAATTAATAAAACATTACAGGGCAGCATGTGCACTCAAACATATGTTAAAAGAATCTGTCTAAAACACGATCTATCAGCACTAGCATGGCTAATATAATAAACGAGGCACTACGGACGGAGCGTTGCACAACCATTTTTTTTTTCTTTTTAGAAATGTATGACAAGTGCCGCCTCGGTAAAATGTTGTAAATACCTGCAAAACTCCTCAACGGTGTACTCTAAAGCCGCGGGTGTGTTTTGGATCAAGCAGGAACCACATGTCAGCTTAACCAATGAACAGCGTCAGTGCGCAGCATGTAGGCTGCTACTGCATGGGCTGCCTTCAGGGACAGTCGGAAATTACAGTTTTCCTGGCAAATCTTTGCCGATCTCATAAGTATTATATGTTAAAATTACCATTTCCAGTGGGGTGGCAGTAGGGGGTGGCAAGGGCTCTGTTGGGGGTGGCAAATGCCACCCCTGCCACCCCTCTGGCTCCGCAACTAGCTACATTCAATGTAAAGCTTATGTATATAAGTGTGTGTGTGTGTGTAAAAAATCCATATATAATCAAATACTGCCATCTACTGGAAATTTTAAATCCCTACATGGGCACATTTCGGAAATGTTATTCTCTTTAAATTCATAAATAAATTCTTTAAAAATCAACAGTTTGCTCTAAAATTCTTCCAATATTATATATATATTCAATTTATTTATTTATATAGCGCCAAATCATGAAACATGTCATCTCAAGGCACTTTACGAAATCAAGTTCAATCATATTATACAGATTGGGTCAGATTATACAGATTGGATAAAATGTCCTATATAAGGAAACCAGTTGATTGCATCAAAGTCCCGACAAGCATATATACAGTGGCGTGCACAGACATTTTGGGGGGCAGGTGCTCAGAGGGGAGGGGGGGGGGCACTTTTTAGCGCACGTGGAACACTTAATTATAAAAAAAAATAATAATAAGATACACACGCATGTTGAATGAAATTTGACTTTTATTTGTAACATTCTCTAAATGTGAGTTTTCAATGGAAAAAAGTCACACCACCAACAGAACAGACTAAAGCGTACTACTTTAAAGCAGCATCCTCCTTGGTGCCATGTCTTTAAAGATGTTGATGACCTCGCTGTGGTTTACCTCAATGTCTTTTTCAATGGCAAGCAGAAGAAGGTCAGAGAGCCTTTCTTCTCCACACAGGCTTCTTAGTTTAGTTTTGATGATTTTCAGCTTGGAAAACGATCTTTCAACTGAAGCTGTCGTCACTGGTAATGTTGTATATATTTGGATCATTTTGACAAAGGCAGGAAAGATCAGCTGGCCATTGTTTTCCCTCAGTATTGAACATATTTCTTGTAGGTTCTTTGAAGTAAAGCTGGAGTGGAAGACCTTTAGTTCTGTCTTAAAGGTATACTATGCAACTGGGATTGATTTTCCAGCGAGGCGCCCCCCAGAGGGCGAAAGTAAAAGTGCACTGTCGTAAATATGCTCAGCTGTTCTCCTGGTTTATCCGTCAAGCCAGGCGCGGTTGTTTTGAGCTTAGCAGACAGGCGAACGCAACGAATACAAAAGTCGAAAAAACGGCAGTACAACCAATGACTAACACAGTGAAAGTATGAACATGCACAGAGAGAGAGAGAAACCATTCCAATGCAGTGTTTCCCCTAGGAATTTGCTTACCGGACGACCGGAGGAGCGAGCGGCCGGGTGGGCGGGGGAAAGAGACAAGCTTTGAGCGGCCGGAGGAGCGAGCGACCGGCAGAGCGGGGGAGACAAGCTTTGCGCGCATATGAGTTAGTTTTTTTTTTTTTTTTTGAATGTTGGGAGGCGGTAGCGTGAGGGAAACCCTCCAATGTTACTTACAATCGCATCAGCAGAAACGCGAGGTCCGCGTCAGCCTTGCAGTCTTCTCTTTCTTTTAGCTCTCGCCATTCGGAAAAAGCTTGCCCGATGTTCACCCGTGTACGACTCCTCTTTCTGTCCAGAGCCCTTTTCCTCTTTCTTGCCTGCTCCAACATGGGCTTTCGCTGTTTTGTCGCTGGTTCCGCCATGATAACTGCACAGATATCGCCACTGCGCTAGTAACAAACATGTTCTCGCCGTAAAGCAAGACCGACTCTCGCGATCTTGCACGAGATTCTGAGTCTGTGGGCGCGGGCCGAGGGCTCCTGCAGTTGCAAGTGCGGTATTTCCCCCACAGACCACCAGGGCGGCCAAGAAAACCTTTGTTCAACCTGAAATGACTCATTTAATCATCCAAAACGGTATGGAACACATTAATTAACTGAAAAATGTTGCATAGTGTGCCTTTAAACTGCTCCTCATCTTCTCCATAGAAGATGCAGGCGACCGCGTGAGTTCACGTGACAAAGGAAGAGAGATAGGCTGGTCGGGTGTGCGCAAGGAGGTGGCTCATTTCGGGGCATTGTTTCAGTCGTTTTTAATGGCTCAGGTTTTCAAAAGATAATTTCAAAACCGACCTCAGTAATATCTTAATAATATTCAGGGCAGTCAAACTTTTTTTACAGTAGCAGGCTACACACTACCAGGTAGGAGGGTGCACTTATATATATATATATATATATATATATATATATATATATTATACTTCAGACTAAACAGTGGCTCTGTGACTACTGTAAAAAACAAATAGCAATAGTGTAGTCGGTGTTGCCAAATTAGGCAGGTTTCCAACCAATAAGGCTTTTGAACACATTGAGGTGGAAAAAAAATAGCTTATGGGCAGATTGTAAAAAATTTCGGAAGCTTTTCATAACATTTGTTGGGCTTTTAGAAAGATTTACTAACAAAATATATCAAAATAGTCATTTATTTTTTAAATATGTTGAATCTGTCGATCTGACATCGTCAATGAAAATTAGTTATAATGAATAATATTGATTGTTATAATAAAACAAGAAAAGAATAATGGTTAATCAAGTGTTTGGTCAATGTAAACGCCCAAGAGGGGTTGAGTTCTACTTATCAACTTAAAAATATTTCATGACTGCGTGTAAGAGAAATGTTTAATTGAGCTATACTGAGAGAAATTAAGTTCATATTAAAGGTAGATTTACAACTCATGTTGGGAAGCTATTTATAATTTTTTCTGGGTGAAATATCCTGATTGTTAAAGAGATCTTGTGTGTTATTTGGTTGTCTGATTGTACATTTTGTTTGGAGCCCATATGCGCCGTTTTTTTTTTTTTTCTTTGCTTCAGCTCAGTTGTGTGCTAATGGCATGTTGTGTTTAATAGTTCTTTGCTTTTAACATGAGAGAGTTTAAGATTTGGCCTTGTTTTTTCTTTTAAGTTGGGCAGGTTTTATGCTGGTTTGGGTTACTGGAAACTAACAGTGACTTAGGGTAACCTGTAGCACTGTGTCTTAACTTAAAAGTCCAGCATAAGCTACACGCTAATAAACATGAGCGCTGGTGTAAGGCTGAACACTGACTAAAGTAACAATTCTGACTAGAACAGGTTCTGTAATTACAGCAGCTATGAGAACAAGGATCAGAACAAAGCAGAGTTCCCTTCTACCTGCAAGGAACTCAAGTCTCTTCAGTTTGGCAGTTTTAGTGCTTGGTTCTGCTCCTTGTGCTGCTAGCTGTCCCCTAGCTAACCCTGCTAGCTGTCCTAGCTCACCCTGCTAGCTGTCCCCTCGCTAACCCTCCTAGCGTGAATGTTTACTCCAGTTTAGACTTCAGCGCTGACATTTCAAACAGAAATTAATGGCGCTCCTTCCAGCTGGCTCTCTGCTTTGTTGTCACTTCTTTCAATTGTTTGGTAATCAGACCAAATTTCCATCCCCCTCTACCGACACCAACGGTGACCACAGCCGAACTGCAGCGGCGACTGAAGGCTATGACTCAGTGTCCCGCCCCTCTCCAGCTGTGATTGGCTAGCATGTTGCCTTCAGTCGTTGATTTGATTGGTTAAATTGTATGATTGACACATCAAAGATAGTACTAAAAGGAGGATGGCCACTCCGAGGTAAAAAAAAAAGAAAAAGACGGCTTCCAGTCCAGGGTCTGCTCCGCGCTCACCCAGAAGGCACAAATATCGCTCCATTTTATAATCAGGGAAATGTTGACCGGCTACTTTTGACTGCCCTGAATATTAATAAAAAAAAAAAAAAAAAAAAAAAAAAAAACGAGTTTCAAAAGGGCATTTTCGTTGATAAAGGGCAAACTTCCTAGTGCTTTAGCACCACCTAGTGTCTATGTATGCACGCCCCTGCATATATATATATATATATATATATATATATATATATATATATATATATATTTAAGCTATATACACAGACACCGATCTACAGACAACAGCAATTATCAACAAAAAGAAATCAACAAAAAAATCACCCTCAGCACGGGCTCCCCCCCCCCACTCCCCACAAATCATGTCTATCCAGTAATTTAGGACCATTTTGTTTGTTTTTGGTGTTTAATGTACTTTTCTCTACTTCCATCGCTGTACCCATTATCACATATTGTGTTTATGCCGGAAAACTGTAACTGTAAAGCATGAGGATGATCTATCATAAAATCTTACTTATGGAAGGTAATTCCCCAGGATCTGGTTCCTAGTGTCCTTTTATTTGCGCACCCATAAGCGGAGTAAAAGTCGGGCTTCCTGGGACGTAGCTCTGGAAGTTTGCTTACTTTCAATACAAAATCGAAATTATTTATTAAGTTAGACAATAATTTAATTCAATCAATTGGTCCCATGTAGCCCCTAAAGGGGTGACGTTTTCAGTCAGTTGATTTATCTGGAAATCGGGTGAGATTTCACCGGATTCAGAGTGTCTGAAAACATAAAGTACATTTTCCTGTAATGACTTGTATTCTGTCTGACTGCAGCTTGGTCTGACCTAAGATGGCCGCTCTGTCGGCACGCCTCTCAACCGAGGACGCGGCGTCTACGTATTCATGTCTGTGTTCTCTATGGTCTGACCTAAGATGGCAGATTGGTCTGACCTAAGATGGCTGCTTTGACGTCACTTCCTGTGATGTGCCCAAATATGGGCAAAATGGCCGCCCTGTTCAAAGCTCTGCAGTCAGAGCTCTGGATGATGAAAGCTGTGAACTGATCACAAACTTCATAAATTCGTTAATAATCAACGGTTGGCTCTAAAATTCTGAAAATATTCATGGATCTCAAAGAGTGCTTTATCTAACCACAGGATTTTTTTTATGGTCATTAAAACAATGGATTCAGAGAAATAAAATATTAAACTTTATAGTCTTGTACCATTTATTTTCAAAGTCTTGTAAATTGGTCAAACTCGCCTGGATTTTTACCAAACTGAAATCCATGTTTATTCTGCATGTGCTTTACAAATAGAGGCCATATTTTGGGGGGTTGAACAATATTTGTGGAAAATACATTGATTTCTCCATTTTACAAACTTTTAAAAATTCAGAGTGTAGCACTTCAAAAAAAAACAATACATGCAGTGAGAGAATTGTTACACCTTATTCACAGAATACATCCTGAAAATCTGGGATCAAAAAATTGATTTTAAAGCATTTTTTATTCTTTACTTTATTGTTTTTATTATTCTCCAGGTTTTTTAACACTTTTGGAAATAGGCCCCGCCCACTTGTTTTAATAATTACCATATTTAATACCTGAGTTCAGGGGTATGACTGGAAGGGGATGAAGAAGGTTTTGTAAAAATCCGATCAGCCATTCTTGCGTAGTAGATTTCTTGACATCACAGCGCCCCCTAGTGATGGACGATCCTCAAACGCGGGTCACATGTGCAAAATCTTATTTGGACTATGGGTTATGAAGGACATGTCAAAATCTGTTATGGTTTTAGAATAATCAGCAATTACATTTAGAGCTAGCTAGCTAACAATCACTTATTTTAGCGTTACTTTTCGAAAAAGTCAAAATTCAAAAATCCGGCACGTTCACTTTTTTTATTTGTCCATTACGCTGTTATATATGGAGTTTTGCGTGGATTGCGTAAAAAATGTAGGAGGAGTTTAACAAGAAAGGTTTAACCTTTGTAGCCATGTAGCGCGAAAACTAGCTGGGAAACGAAGGGTGTGCCAATTCCCTTTATTTTGCAGAATCATCCAATAAACAAAGTGATGTGAAGTTTTTGAGTGTGGGACCAGTAGTTTGGTGGTTATAGGCCAAAACGCATTGTCCTTTGTTATAGCGCCCCCTAGTTGTTGAGGGGTCTGAATTTCTGGGTTTGAGTAGCGGTGCACATTCTGTACTTGGATACCTGATTCAATAGGTTCGTTACAAATCCGCTTGGGCCGCCCAACGCGTTTTAGCGGAGAATAATAATTACCCGTAATAATAATAATAATAATAATAATAAATAATTTAAAAACACTAGAAAAACAATAGGGTTCTCTGCTCACAGAGCAGACGAACGGCATAGCCGTTCGCCTGCGCTGCGGGCTTGGAACCCTAATAACTAGAACTGCAAGCAGTTATTAACGGGTTCCAAGCCCACCCACGCACCGCCCCCTTGAGCATGTTCCTGGACTTCAGTTCAGCGTTCAACACCATCAAAACTGGAACATCTGGGCTTCAGCACACCTGTTCGCAACTGCCTACTAGACTTCATCACCAACAGACCTCAGTTGGTCTGGGTCGGACAGAAAACCACTGATGTCATCACCCTCAGCACGGGCTTTCCTCAGGGCTGCGTCCTGAGCCCCCTGCTGTTCACCCTGATGACACACGACTGTGTCCCCAGGTTCACCACCAATCACATCGTGAAGTTTGCAGACGACACGACGGTGGTGGGCCTGATTAGAGACAACAACGACCAGGACCAGGACCAGGACTGATCCTGAACGTGGAGAAAACGAAGGAGATCATCATGGACTTCAGGAAGAAATGGCCTCGCCATGCTCCACTTCTCATTAACAGCTCAGCTGTGGAGGTGGCCAGCAGCAATAAATTCCTCGGGGTGCACATAACACACAACCTCAGCTGGTTTGTGAACACCATGTCACTGGAGAAGAGGGAACAGAAGCGCTTGCACTTACTGCGGAGGATGAGGAGAGCCCACCTGTCCCCGCCCATCCTCACGACCTTCTACAGCAGCACCATCTATCTGCTCCCCACTCCCTTCCAATTAAGCATGTCATAATATTTATTACTTTCTTGCATTTGTCTAAAAAAAGTAGATGCAATGCAGTTTTGCATTGCATTACATTGAAATGACTGTTGTCATTTCAGCTTTTAACTTTTTGCTCTCTCTTTTTTCTTCATAGTAGGTACACCTGATCTGACGTTCTGTTAACTGTGACATCATCCAGAGAAGACAGATCACCCGCTATTACTATCTAATGTAGAACAGATTACTGGATCAATGTGTGCTTCTGTGCATGTTTGTCTCTCTTGTTGTGTCTCTGCTCTGTATTCTTTAACCCCCAGTCGGTCGAGGCAGATGACCGTTCATACTGAGCCCGGTTCTGCTGGAGGTTTTTCCTTCCCGCTAATGGGTGGTTTTTTTTTTCGACTGTCGCTTCATGCTTGCTCAGTATGAGGGATTGCTGCAAAGCCATGGACAATGCAGACGTCTCTCCCTGTAGCTCTATGCTTCTCCAGGAGTGAATGCTGCTTGTCGGGATTTTGAAGCAATCAACTGGTTCCCTTATATAGGAAATTTTTGACCAATCTGTATAATATGATTGATTTTGACTTTGTAAAGTGCCTCGAGATGACATGTTTCATGAATTGGCGCTATATAAATACAATTGAATTGAATTTAATAGAGTCCATCTGTTAAACCTTTTCTGCGTCGCACAAAGACACGATGGTTGGAACCAAAGATCTCAACTTTGGACTCATCAGACCAAAGCACAGATTTCCACTGGTCTAATGTCCATTCCTTGTGTTCTTTAGCCCAAACAATTCTCTTCTACTTGTTGCCTGTCCTTAGCAGTGGTTTCCTAGCAGCTGTTTTACCATGAAGGCCTGATTCACACAGTCTCCTAACAGTTGTTCTAGAGATGTGTCTGCTGCTAGAACTCTGTGTGGCATTGACCTGGTCTCTAATCTGAGCTGCTGTCAACCTGCGATTTCTGAGGCTGGTGACTAGGATGAATTTATCCTCCACAGCAGAGGTGACTCTTGGTCTTCCTTTCCTGGGGCGGTCCTCGTGTGAGCCAGTTTCTTTGTAGCGCTTGATGGTTTTTGCGACTGCACTTGGGGACACTTTCAAAGTTTTCCCAATTTTTCGGACTGAATGACCTTCAGTTCTTAAAGTAATTATGGCCACTTGTTTTTCTTTACTTAGCTGCTTTTTTCTTGCCATAATACAAATTCTAACAGTTTATTCAGTAGGACTATAAGCTGTGTATCCACTTGACTTCTGCACAACACAACTGATGGTCCCAACCCCATATAAGAGGCAAGACATCCCACTTATTAAACCTGACAGGGGACACCTGTGAAGGGAAAACCATTTCAGGTGACTATCTCTTGAAGCTCATTAAGAGAATGCCAAGAGTGTACGAAGCAGTAATCAAAGCAAAAGGTGGCTACTTTGAAGAACCTAGAATATAAGACATATTTTCAGTTGTTTCACACTTTTTTGTTAAGTATATAATTCCACATGTGTTAATTCATAGTTTTGATGCCTTTAGTGTGAATCTACAATTGTCATAGTTATGAAAATTAAGAAAACTCTTTGAAGGAGAAGGTGTGTCTAAACCACCTCCTCCATTACCATCTGGTACGCTGGTGCCACCGCCAAAGACAAGAGCAGACTGCAGCGTGTCATCCGGTCTGCAGAGAAGGTGATTGGCTGCAATTTTCCATCTCTCCAGGACCTGTAAGCCTCTAGGACTCTGAGGCGTGCAGGGAAGATTGTGGCCGATTTTGTGACACCCCAGTCACAAAATATTTCAGACACTTCCCTCTGGCAGGAGGCAGCGGTCCATCAGGACCAAAACCTCACGACACAAAAACATTTTTTTCCCATCCGCTACCAGCCTTATTAACACGGCCCAGAGGCCCCGTGACACTTGACTCTGCCTCTCTCCCCTGTTCAGGTCCTACAAGCTACACCAACGTAGCATCTCCAGACCTTCTGCGTTACATTAACGCACAGTCTACCGTGTATATAGCTTTCTGTGTATATATATATATATATATATATATATATATATATATATATATATATATATATATACACACAGCGTTCACTGAGCGAGAGGCGGTTTACACCCTGGACAGGTCGGCAATCTGTCACAGGGCAACACAGAGACAGACAGGACAAACAACCATTCTTGCACACACTCACACCTAAGGACAATTTAGAGAAGCCAATTAAACTAACAGTCATGTTTTTGAACTGTGGGAGGAAGCCAGCGTACCCGGAGTGAACCTACGCATGCACAGGTAGAACATTCAAACTTCATGCAGAAAGACCCAGAGGATTTGAAAGACCCGGGAGGATTTGAAAGACCCAGGAGGATTTGAAAGACCCGGGAGGATTTGAAAGACCCGGGAGGATTTGAAAGACCCAGGTGATTGAACCCAGAAGGCAACAACACTTCTCACTGCTTCACTGTGCAGCCTCTGTTTATGACAGTATCATGTAAATCTTAGGCACAAATAAAGTGTTACCAAAACAAAAGTAATTTGTATAGTAAGTATAACAACCACTGACTTTAAAGTTACCTGTGAAACGTTTTCACACAGCCAAACTGCTTGTTGTTGCAACCAAATGCTATGGGGTTCTGTGTGAGAACGGAGTAGCAAGATGGCGGCCAGTGACCTCCCCTAGTGACTGGCCGCCATCTTGCTACTCCCTACTCTCACACTTTTGCAAATAGGCCCTGCCCACTTGTTTCAATTGTGTTCATAAACAGACACAATAAAAAATGCAAAAAGCATCATGCTAACCTTTACAATTAGGCTTATTGGATTTTACTACTTAATAACTCTCTGTCACAGCCTCTAACCTGCTGGTGATACACTTGGGCCTGGTGTCTCCTGGCTGGCTTCTCCAGGTTGGTCACTGCTGCAGGGTTCTGTCTGGTCCTGGTCTGGCCCTGGTTTTTGCCTCTTTAAGAAGAACTGTGAGATATTCTCTTTTCTCTTCATTTGGGCTCTACACAAAATAAGGCAGCCTGGTATTTAGACTCCATGACTGTATGGCAAAGACAACACTATTTTAAATATTATTTAAACTATAGTTTTTAGTTTTCTGTAGCTAGCTAAAATAATACTAAATTAAAAATAGATTAATTAAATTAATTAATATAACTAGTTAGGTTATAATTCAAAGCTTTCATATGACATAGCCTATTTACATTTCAGTCATTATAAACTTAACAATGGTTTTTCACATATTCTTACCACACACATTTCAAGCAAGAGCTGGGAGATATATCCTGGCCAAATTAATAAAACATTACAGGGCAGCATGTGCACTCAAACATATGTTAAAAGAATCTGTCTAAAACACGATCTATCAGCACTAGCATGGCTAATATAATAAACGAGGCACTACGGACGGAGCGGTGCACAACCATTTTTTTTTTCTTTTTAGAAATGTATGACAAGTGCCGCCTCTCATTAGGAAGGTAACACAGCGGTTACCGCTGAGCTGTAAAATGTTGTAAATACCTGCAAAACTCCTCAACGGTGTACTCTAAAGCCGCGGGTGTGTTTTGGATCAAGCAGGAACCACATGTCAGCTTAACCAATGAACAGCGTCAGTGCAGCATGTAGGATGCTACTGCATGGGCTGCCTTCAGGGACAGTCGGAAATTACAGTTTTCCTGGCAAATCTTTGCCGATCTCATAAGTATTATATGTTAAAATTACCATTTCCAGTGGGGTGGCAGTAGGGGGTGGCAAGGGCTCTGTTGGGGGTGGCAAATGCCACCCCTGCCACCCCTCTGGCTCCGCAACTAGCTACATTCAATGTAAAGCTTATGTATATAAGTGTGTGTGTGTAAAAAATCCATATATAATCAAATACTGCCATCTACTGGAAATTTTAAATCCCTACATGGGCACATTTTGGAAATGTTATTCTCTTTAAATTCATAAATAAATTCTTTAAAAATCAACAGTTTGCTCTAAAATTCTTCCAATGTTATATATATATATATATATATATATATTTAAGCTATATACACAGACACCGATCTACAGACAACAGCAATTATCAACAAAAAGAAATCAACAAAAAACCTAATCACCCTCAGCACGGGCTTCCCCCCCCACTCCCCACAAATCATGTCTATCCAGTAATTTAGGACCATTTTGTTTGTTTTTGGTGTTTAATGTACTTTTCTCTACTTCCATCGCTGTACCCATTAGCACATATTGTGTTTATGCCGGAAAACTGTAACTGTAAAGCATGAGGATGATCTATCATAAAATCTTACTTATGGAAGGTAATTCCCCAGGATCTGGTTCCTAGTGTCCTTTTATTTGCGCACCCATAAGCGGAGTAAAAGTCGGGCTTCCTGGGACGTAGCTCTGGAAGTTTGCTTACTTTCAATACAAAATCGAAATTATTTATTAAGTTAGACAATAATTTAATTCAATCAATTGGTCCCATGTAGCCCCTAAAGGGGTGACGTTTTCAGTCAGTTGATTTATCTGGAAATCGGGTGAGAATTCACCGGATTCAGAGTGTCTGAAAACATAAAGTACATTTTCCTGTAATGACTTGTATTCTGTCTGACTGCAGCTTGGTCTGACCTAAGATGGCCGCTCTGTCGGCACGCCTCTCAACCGAGGACGCGGCCTCTACGTATTCATGTCTGTGTTCTCTATGGTCTGACCTAAGATGGCAGCTTGGTCTGACCTAAGATGGCTGCTTTGACGTCACTTCCTGTGATGTGCCCAAATATGGGCAAAATGGCCGCCCTGTTCAAAGCTCTGCAGTCAGAGCTCTGGATGATGAAAGCTGTGAACTGATCACAAACTTCATAAATTCGTTAATAATCAACGGTTGGCTCTAAAATTCTGAAAATATTCATGGATCTCAAAGAGTGCTTTATCTAACCACAGGAGTTTTTTTATGGTCATTAAAAAAATGTATTCAGAGAAATAAAATATTAAACTTTATAGTCTTGTACCATTTATTTTCAAAGTCTTGTAAATTGGTCAAACTCGCCTGGATTTTTAACAAACTGAAATCCATGTTTATTCAGCATGTGCTTTACAAATAGAGGCCATATTTTGGGGGGTTGAACAATATTTGTGGAAAATACATTGATTTCTCCATTTTACAAACTTTTAAAAATTCAGAGTGTAGCACTTCAAAAAAAAACAATACATGCAGTGAGAGAATTGTTACACCTTATTCACAGAATACATCCTGAAAATCTGGGATCAAAAAATTGATTTTAAAGCATTTTTTATTCTTTACTTTATTGTTTTTATTATTCTCCAGGTTTTTTAACACTTTTGGAAATAGGCCCCGCCCACTTGTTTTAATAATTACCATATTTAATACCTGAGTTCAGGGGTATGACTGGAAGGGGATGAAGAAGGTTTTGTAAAAATCCGATCAGCCATTCTTGCGTAGTAGATTTCTTGACATCACAGCGCCCCCTAGTGATGGACGATCCTCAAACGCGGGTCACATGTGCAAAATCTTATTTGGACTATGGGTTATGAAGGACATGTCAAAATCTGTTATGGTTTTAGAATAATCAGCAATTACATTTAGAGCTAGCTAGCTAACAATCACTTATTTTAGCGTTACTTTTCGAAAAAGTCAAAATTCAAAAATCCGGCGCGTTCACTTTTTTTATTTGTCCATTACGCTGTTATATGTGGAGTTTTGCGCGGATTGCATAAAAAATGTAGGAGGAGTTAAACAAGAAAGGTTTAACCTTTGTAGCCATGTAGCGCGAAAACTAGCTGGGAAACGAAGGGTGTGCCAATTCCCTTTATTTTGCAGAATCATCCAATAAACAAAGTGATGTGAAGTTTTTGAGTGTGGGACCAGTAGTTTGGTGGTTATAGGCCAAAACGCATTGTCCTTTGTTATAGCGCCCCCTAGTTGTTGAGGGGTCTGAATTTCTGGGTTTGAGTAGCGGTGCACATTCTGTACTTGGATACCTGATTCAATAGGTTCGTTACAAATCCGCATGGGCCGCCCAACGCGTTTTAGCGGAGAATAATAATTACCCGTAATAATAATAATAATAATAACTAGAACTGCAAGCAGTTATTAACGGGTTCCAAGCCCACCCACGCACCGCCCCCTTTGAGCATGTTCCTGGACTTCAGCATTCAACACCCTCATCCAAGCCCACCTACGCCGCACCCCCTTTGAGCATGTTCCTGGACTTTAGCGTTCAACACCCTCATCCAATACTCTCCTTCATCATCCATTGTATGGACGAAACCCAGCTCTGAACACAGAGAAATGTCGGACTGGATCAAATACTGCGTGTGTGATGGGTTTAAGTACCTCGCTCAACGTAGGAATTTACACATGTACAGCCTCAAGCTATTTAACTAAGATGTAAACGAGGTTTAAAATGTCTACTGTTTAGTTTGATATTACTGAACAGTCATAATTTTATTTTACATGAAGTATGTTTGAACTAGAAGAATTAACAGTGGGATGTTGATAAACTGACTGTATATTTGTATTGTAGTGCTTAACCATAGATTTACTTCTGAGTCAGTTAGCTTGCAGTTAGTTGACCTCCACGCAGATTTGGCTCTGAAGGAACAGTCTGTTAAGAGTGATCCTATATATATATATATATATATATATATATAAAAATCACATAGTATATATATATATATATATATATATATATATATATATATATATAGACCAGTTAATTGTTATTGTTTTGATGCGGGTTTTTCGCGCATGCGCGCCGGATTGGTAGGCAAAAGGCGAACACAATTACGGACGCAAACAGAGAAACTGATGAGTTCTCCACGTATTTTTCTTCTTTAGATAACGTTTTAAGAGTAAGTTGATGGTTGATGGTATCAGATGGCCAGATCCACACAGCAAAAGCCTGAAGGGACGGAGCCAGTCTGTGAAATGCTGGCCAAGAGTCCGTACCGCGACATACAGCTGCCTTATACTTCGGTAAAGTTAGAAAGATATTCACAGATTCGGCTTTTCCGGATC
This sequence comes from Fundulus diaphanus, assembly GCA_037039145.1. Classification (NCBI taxonomy): domain Eukaryota; kingdom Metazoa; phylum Chordata; class Actinopteri; order Cyprinodontiformes; family Fundulidae; genus Fundulus; species Fundulus diaphanus. The sequence continues at coordinate 2,430,200 of CM073130.1, forward strand.
AATAACTCATCGGCGGATGATTTATTCTACAAAACAGACACCTCTCTGTAACCACAGCAAGGCAGACAGTGAGCTGCAACCATAGTTTCCTCAAAACGAGTCTCCCACCGCGCAGGGAGAATTACATTGGACCCAGGCCAGTACAGACAAGAGAGCATGAAAGCATGAAACCACTGGACCCGTCCGGTAGGTTAAAAAAAATTGTTCACTACGGATTATTTTGGTGTTTTTGTCATCTTAAAATGGGTGGGGGTGTCGGCGACATTGCAGCGTAAACACAGAAGTACTAGCGCCCGTGAACGGGGGCGTAATAGAGCGGCTGCTGCTCCAGACAGCCGCTTCTGCTGGTAGAAGCGGTAGCGGTAGCAGAAGCGGCTGCTGTAGCAGCAGCAGAAGCGGCTTCTCCGGCCCCTGTAGCGATCGCCACCTCCCCTCCGCCGCTATTTAAGTAGAACAATGACTATAGCAGAATTAAGTTGTATTTACCGGAGATGAAGTGTAGGCTGCAAATTCTGTCGTAGTCTGATGTCTCCCCCAGTCCATTGGGAGTGTCTGCCTGCGCTCTTTTGAAAATATCCATTTCTTTCTTCGGTAAACGACAGAAACGTACATCCAACGATTGGGAATGCCTCCCTGTGCAACCGGGAGCACAACAAGTCGTAGGCATTGTTTAGATTCCAAAAATAAACTAACTAAAAGTACGCTCGAAATCACCCGTTTTGTCATGTAGTAGACGAGAGCAGCTGTGCTTTTTGTCTACCCCGCAGGACCCGGATGTAGCGCTGACGTCACGCGTGAACTGGTCTATATGCTGGAGATAGGCACCAGCAGCCCCGCAACCCCATGAGGAATTAAGCGGGTCAAAAAATGGATGGATGGATGGACGGATAGATATATTTGTTTGTTTGTTTTATTAGGATCCCCATTAGCTTCAGCATCAGCTAAAAGCTATTCTTCCTGGGGTCCTTCAGTCTTCCACGTGACAATACAATGTATTACATCCCATTACACACTATGCATACAAGACATTTACACAAAATGTAATACATATTTACATTTAACACCTTTTATCATTATAAAGTAACATAAATAAACATGATTAACATAAAATTTTTCTACTCCAGATAGATCTATATCAAAGAACTAGCTAACAAGAACCCTACACAATATCTCCTCAATAAAATTAACATTAATTATCCAAATTTCTTTGAAGGTAATATTTCTTATGTGCAGTTTTCAAACCATAGAGAGTGTTTTGTTGTATGATAGTCTTTGGGAGTGAATTCCATTCACACATTGCCCTGTACCTAACTGAACGTTGAATTGATTTTGTTTTAACTCTAGGTAAAATAAAACTACCTCCTACTGCATGTCTTGTTGGATAATAATGTGTATCATTACTAAAGGATAGTTTTGTATATAAAATGAAAGGCGTTTTATTTGTTATAACATTATATAGAAATACCATTACTGAATACACCAATCTGTTTTTAACTTTTAACCATAAAAGACTATCGTGCATTTTGTCCACATTTGATCTAAACCCACATGAAAGGGCAACACGTGCAGCTTTATTCTGAATTACTTGTAGTTTTTTTATATTAATTGATGAAGTATTTGACCAAACCACTGAGCAATAATCAAGATGTGAAAAAAACAAAGCATCAAGTACTTGTGTAACAACCTGCGGTGTAAAGTATTTTGAACACCTTTTAATGACCGATAAACTATTACCCATTTTAGTTAACAAGTTCTGAACATGTCTATCCCAACACAATCTATTATCAATTATCACTCCCAACAGTTTAGCCTCTTGTTTTTGATCCACAGAATTTTGCTCTATGGTGAGTTCAAGTTTCGGTTTGGAAAGTAAAGAAAAAGGAGTTCCAACCACTAAACAGGTAGTTTTAGATACATTGAGAACCAATTTGTTACTCCTTATCCAGTCCACCACTAACTGTAGCTCTCTTTGTAGTTTTGTATTTAACTCAGTAATATTAGTTTCTGCTAAATATATGGTGGAATCATCTGCAAACATTGAGATGCTTGCCTTTTCTAAAACAGATGGAAGATCATTTGTAAAGATTGTGTACAGGAGCGGCCCAAGACAACTTCCTTGAGGCACCCCGTGTCCCACAGCCCTTACATTTGAAAAACTGCCATTAAAATAAACTAGTTGTCTTCTATCCGACAAATAACTTTTCATCCATAATAATGCAGTTTGTGAAAAGACATAATACTCCAGTTTTTTTAACAGTAATTTGTGGTCAATGATATCAAATGCTGCAGTGAAATCAAGCATTACATCACCTATTATTTTTCTCTCCTCCATATCCTTGAACCAGTCATCAACCATCTGAGTCAGGGCAGTGGCTGTTGAGTGTTTTTCTCTATATGCATGCTGAAACGTAATCAAATCATTATTCTTAAAATAAGATTGAATCTGTTCATAAACAATTCTTTCCATTATTTTACCAAGAATTGGTAATAAACTTATTGGTCTACTGTTTTATCCAGAAAAGGGCATTTTCTTATTTGTAGGGATTGGCACTACTTTACATATTTTCCATTCTTGCAAACATATATTGTGCATGAAACACAAATTAATTATATGAGCAATAATAGGAGCAATAATAGCAACTATTGGTTTAAGCAAAATATGATCAAGGTAGTCTACACCAGGTGGGTTTTTTTTTTTACAATTCATCAGAAGTAATTCCACTTTAGAAACACTTACACTCTTGAATTTAAAGCTACAGGTTGTGTCTTTCATCATCTTATTTATTAGTGTATTTGATAACTCTGTCTTGTATGGCTGTGTGGTATCTTTTAGTTTGTTTATTTTGTTCATGAAATAATCATTAAGATGATTTGCTATATCACTTGGTCTAGTAAAAAATTCACCTTCATGTTCTAAATAAGCTGGAATTGATTTACTATTTCCTCTTAATATATTATTCAGTGTATTCCATAATTGTTTACTATCATGTTTTATTGCTAGAATAAATATGTGTGTGTGTTTGTAGAGATCCATCCATGATCAAATCCTGTCCTCTGTTGGAATTTTTAAATGTATTCCATACAACGCCACATTAAAGCATTAGTGTATATATATATATATATATATATATATATATATATATATATATATATATATATATATATATATTTACACATGATGCATACATATATACATACAAAATTATTGAAGTGGACTTCTAAGTTTTAATTGTATACCCCTTACTTAGACTATTAATGGTAAGAGTTGTTGTAGTTGCAAAAACAAGCCACGAGATGGAGCCCTTGCTTAATTTTCTGAAAAGCTCTTTACAATAGGTTTTTGTCAAACTATCTAAATAAATATTCCTATTAAATGAACGGTTTGCTCTAAAATTCTGAAAATATTCATGAATGTCCAAGAGTGTTTTATCTAACCACACGATTTTTTTGATGGTCATTAAAAAAATGGATTCAGAGAAAAAAAAATTAAACTTTATAATCTTGTATCATTAATTTTTTAAATCTTGTAAATTGGTCAAAATCGCCTGGATTTTTACCAAACTGAAAGACATGTTTATTCTGGCTGTGCTTTACAGATAGAGGCCATTTTTATTGGGATTGACCAATATTTGTGGAAAATACATTGATTTCTCCATTTTACAAACTTTGAAAAAAACAGAGTGTGGCACTTTCAAACACTGGAATACATGCAGTGAGAGAATTGTTGCACCTTATTCAAGGAATACATCCTGAAAATCTGAGCTTGTTACACCACACAAGTGATTTTAGGTGAATTTTTGAAGTTTTCAAGTTTTTTTCCCCACTTTTGGAAATAGGCCCCGCCCACTTGTTTCAATAAATACCATATTTAATACTTTAGTTAAGGGCAATGTCTGGAAGGGAATGAAGAAGGTTTTGTAAAATTCCGATCAGCCATTCTTGCGTAGTAGATTTCTTGACATCACAGCGCCCCCTAGTGATGGACGATCCTCAAATGCGGGTCACATGTGCAAAATCTTATTTGTACTATGGGTTATGAAGGACATGTCAAAATCTGTTATGGTTTTACAATAATCAGCAATTACATTTAGAGCTAGCTAGCTAACAATCACTTATTTTAGCGTTACTTTTCGAAAAAGTCAAAATTCAAAAATCCGCCGCGATAACTTTTTTTATTTGTCCATGACACGCTTATATATAAATTTTTGCGCGGATTGCACAAAAAATGTAGGAGGAGTTTAACAAGAAAGGTTTAACCTTTGTAGCCATGTAGCGCGAAAACTAGCTGGGAAACGAAGGGTGTGCCAATTCACTTTATTTTGCAGAATCATCCAATAAACAAAGTGCCATCAAGTTTTTGAGTGTAGGACCAGTAGTTTGGTGGTTACAGGCGTAAACGCATTGTCCTTTGTTATAGCGCCCCCTAGTTGTTGAGGGGTCTGAATTTCTGGGTTTGAGTAGCGGTGCACATTCTGTACTTGGATACCTGATCCAATTGATTCGTTACAAATCCGCATGGGCCGCCCAACGCGTTTTAGCGGAGAATAATAATTACCCGTAATAATAATAATAACTAGAACTGCAAGCAGTTATTAACGGGTTCCAAGCCCACCCACGCACCGCCCCCTAGAGCATGTTCCTGGACTTCAGTTCAGCGTTCAACACCATCAAAACTGGAACATCTGGGCTTCAGCACACCTGTTCGCAACTGCCTACTAGACTTCATCACCAACAGACCTCAGTTGGTCCGGGTCGGACAGAAAACCTCTGATGTCATCACCCTCAGCACGGGCTTTCCTCAGGGCTGCGTCCTGAGCCCCCTGCTGTTCACCCTGATGACACACGACTGTGTCCCCAGGTTCACCACCAATCACATTGTGAAGTTTGCAGACGACACGACGGTGGTGGGCCTGATTAGAGACGACAACGACCAGGACCAGGACTGATCCTGAACGTGGAGAAAACGAAGGAGATCATCATGGACTTCAGGAAGAAATGGCCTCGCCATGCTCCACTTCTCATTAACAGCTCAGCTGTGGAGGTGGTCAGCAGCAATAAATTCCTCGGGGTGCACATAACACACAACCTCAGCTGGTTTGTGAACACCATGTCACTGGAGAAGAGGGCACAGAAGCGCTTGCACTTACTGCGGAGGATGAGGAGAGCCCACCTGTCCCTGCCCATCCTCACGACCTTCTACAGCAGCACCATCTATCTGCTCCCCACTCCCTTCCAATTAAGCATGTCATAATATTTATTACTTTCTTGCATTTGTCTAAAAAAAGTAGATGCAATGCAGTTTTGCATTGCATTACATTGAAATGACTGTTGTCATTTCATCTTTTAACTTTTTGCTCTCTCTTTTTTCTTCATAGTAGGTACACCTGATCTGACGTTCTGTTAACTGTGACATCATCCAGAGAAGACAGATCACCCGCTATTACCATCTAATGTAGAACAGATTACTGGATCAATGTGTGCTTCTGTGCTTTTTTGTCTCTCTTGTTGTGTCTCTGCTCTGTCTTCTTTAACCCCCAGTCGGTCGAGGCAGATGACCGTTCATACTGAGCCTGGTTCTGGTTCTGCTGGAGGTTTTTCCTTCCCGCTAATGGGTGGTTTTTCTTTCCACTGTCGCTTCATGCTTGCTCAGTATGAGGGATTGCTGCAAAGCCATGTACAATGCAGACGTCTCTCCCTGTAGCTCTATGCTTCTCCAGGAGTGAATGCTGCTTGTCGGGACTTTGATGCACTCAGCTGGTTTTCTTATATAGGAACATTTTTTGACCAATCTGTATAATCTGACCCAATCTGTATAATATGATTGAACCTAACTTGTAAAGTGCCTTGAGATGACATGTTTCATGAATTGGCGCTATATAAATAAAATTGAATTGAATTGAAATTGAAAATTGAAAAACATACAAAGAATGTTGCAGGAGACGACTCACCCATAAACTCAACAGACAACCTGGCACTGATGTCTGGTCTCAGCAGTTTATATGGAGGTGGAATCAGGTGAAGCCGGTGAAAGGTGATTGCAGCAGGGGTGGAGTTAGGCAGGTGTGCAGAGTAAGTAATTAGACCAGACATCAGTGCTGAGGCTCAAAACAAGAACAGATCAAAAATTCAAACCTAAACTAAGAAGCTTCTGAAGACATAACTAAAACAGTAAACAAGAATCTAAACAAGAATCCAGACTAGACAGAACTCAAAAACAGCCAGATAATAAAAGACAGGAGAGAGAAGGAAAACTAAAACTAACATAAACCAGAACAGAACTCAGAATATTACAGACATGGCACCAAGGAGGATGCTGCTTTAAAGTAGTACGCTTTAGTCTGTTCTGTTGGTGGTGTGACTTTTTTCCATTGAAAACTCACGTTTAGAGAATGTTACAAATAAAAGTCAAATTTCATTCAACATGCGTGTGTATTTTTTTATATATATAATTAAGTGTTCCATGTGCGCTAAAAAGTGCCCCCCCCCTCCTGAGCACCTGCCCCCCAAAATGTCTGTGCACGCCACAGCTAGTAATAGTAATAATAGTAATATCATCTTTATTGTCATTGAAACATACATTGAAACCTACATTACAACAAAATTTGTTCTCTGCTTTTAACCCATCACCCTTGGGGAGCAGTGGGCTGCCATGTGCGGCGCCCGGGGAGCAATCAGGGGTTAAGGGTCTTGCTCAGGGATCCTGAATGTAGGCACTGGGGATCGAACCGGGTACTTGCATCCTTCAAATGCATTTTTTTTTTAGCCCAAAACAAAATGTTTTGGGCTAAAAAAAAAAACAAAGTAGGCTACCAGTCATTAGCAAGTAGATGCCAAGGGACAGGTTCTACAAGCTAAGAAGCTCACTTAAGATTGTGAATGACCTGGATGTGACTGAAGAGACAAAGAAGTCAGACATTCTTTGGAGAGTCAGACCATTGCTTGACCGTGTGAGGCAAGGTTGTCTCAGCCTTCCAAGGTGTGACAAAGTGTGCATTGATAAGCAAATCATCCCATTCACAGGCCATTGCCCAGTCAGACAGGATTATCACAGCTAAAATATCCAGAGGAAGATGAAATGCAGAACTGCTTAGTTCTATGTCTTATAGTTTATTGTTGAACTAAATACATGTATTTTTTCTGTTGCAAGTATCAAACAACAGAACAAAGTTACAGAATTTTATTTGTTTTTATCAAATGTCAAAGTTCTTAGGTAAATATCACTTTCAAGACAATCTTTTTTCATTTTTTTATTTTCTAAAGCCTGTTCTATTTCCCCATGCAAATCGCCCTATTGTCCTCCACAGTGGACATGCTATAAAATTAAAATTAAAAATATATTTAAAAAAATTAAAATTGTAATGTGTTTTTTTCCCAAATACATGGGAAATCACACAAAAAAAGAAATTGTAACACACTTTTTTTCTTTGGTTCTCAGGAGGATATATATATATATATATATATATATATATATATATATATATATACAGCGTTCACTGAGCGAGAGGCGGGTTACACCCTGGACAGGTCGGCAATCTGTCACAGGGCAACACAGAGACAGACAGGGCAAACAACCATTGTTGCACACACTCACACCTAAGGACAATTAAACTAACAGTCATGTTTTTGAACTGTGGGAGTAAGCCGGAGTACCCGGAGTGAACCCACGCATGCACAGGTAGAACATTCTATTCAACTCCATGCAGAAAGACCCAGAGGATTTGAAAGACCCAGGAGGATTTGAAAGACCCAGGAGGATTTGAACCCAGAAGGCAACAACACTACTCACTGCTTCACTGTGCAGCCTCTGTTTATGACAGTATCATGTAAATCTTAGGCACAAATAAAGTGTTACCTAAACAAAAGTAATTTGTATAGTAAGTATAATATCCACTGACTGTAAAATTACCTGTGAAACGTTTTCACACAGCCAAACTGCTTGTTGTTGCAACCAAATGCTATGGGGTTCTGTGTGAGAACGGAGTAGCAAGATGGCGGCCAGTGACCTCCCCTAGTGACTGGCCGCCATCTTGCTACTCCCTACTCTCACACTTTTGCAAATAGGCCCTGCCCACTTGTTTCAATTGTGTTCATAAACAGACACAATAAAAAATGCAAAAAGCATCATGCTAACCTTTACAATTAGGCTTATTGGATTTTACTACTTAATAACTCTCTGTCACAGCCTCTAACCTGCTGGTGATACACTTGGGCCTGGTGTCTCCTGGCTGGCTTCTCCAGGTTGGTCACTGCTGCAGGGTTCTGTCTGGTCCTGGTCTGGCCCTGGTTTTTGCCTCTTTAAGAAGAACTGTGAGATATTCTCTTTTCTCTTCATTTGGGCTCTACACAAAATAAGGCAGCCTGGTATTTAGACTCCATGACTGTATGGCAAAGACAACACTATTTTAAATATTATTTAAACAATAGTTTTTAGTTTTCTGTAGCTAGCTAAAATAATACTAAATTAAAAATAGATTAATTAAATTAATTAATATAACTAGTTAGGTTATAATTCAAAGCTTTCATATGACATAGCCTATTTACATTTCAGTCATTATAAACTTAACAATGGTTTTTCACATATTCTTACCACACACATTTCAAGCAAGAGCTGGGAGATATATCCTGGCCAAATTAATAAAACATTACAGGGCAGCATGTGCACTGAAACATATGTTAAAAGAATCTGTCTAAAACACGATCTATCAGCACTAGCATGGCTAATATAATAAACGAGGCACTACGGACGGAGCGGTGCACAACCATTTTTTTTTTCTTTTTAGAAATGTATGACAAGTGCCGCCTCTCATTAGGAAGGTAACACAGCGGTTACCGCTGAGCTGTAAAATGTTGTAAATACCTGCAAAACTCCTCAACGGTGTACTCTAAAGCCGCAGGTGTGTTTTGGATCAAGCAGGAACCACATGTCAGCTTAACCAATGAACAGCGTCAGTGCGCAGCATGTAGGCTGCTACTGCATGGGCTGCCTTCAGGGACAGTCGGAAATTACAGTTTTCCTGGCAAATCTTTGCCGATCTCATAAGTATTATATGTTAAAATTACCATTTCCAGTGGGGTGGCAGTAGGGGGTGGCAAGGGCTCTGTTGGGGGTGGCAAATGCCACCCCTGCCACCCCTGTGGCTCCGCAACTAGCTACATTCAATGTAAAGCTTATGTATATAAGTGTGTGTGTGTGTGTGTAAAAAATCCATATATAATCAAATACTGCCATCTACTGGAAATTTTAAATCCCTACTTGGGCACATTTCGGAAATGTTATTCTCTTTAAATTCATAAATAAATTCTTTAAAAATCAACAGTTTGCTCTAAAATTCTTCCAATATTATATATATATTCAATTTAATTATTTATATAGCGCCAAATCATGAAACATGTCATCTCAAGGCACTTTACAAAATCAAGTTCAATCATATTATACAGATTGGGTCAGATTATATAGATTGAATAAAATGTCCTATATAAGGAAACCAGTTGATTGCATCAAAGTCCCGACAAGCATATATATATATATATATATATATATATATATATATATATATATATATATATATATATATATATATATATATTTAAGCTATATACACAGACACCAATCTATAGACAACAGCAATTATCAACAAAAAGAAATCAACAAAAAACCTAATCACCCTCAGCACGGGCTTCCCCCCCCACTCCCCACAAATCATGTCTATCCAGTAATTTAGGACCATTTTGTTTGTTTTTGGTGTTTAATGTACTTTTCTCTACTTCCATCGCTGTACCCATTAGCACATATTGTGTTTATGCCGGAAAACTGTAACTGTAAAGCATGAGGATGATCTATCATAAAATCTTACTTATGGAAGGTAATTCCCCAGGATCTGGTTCCTAGTGTCCTTTTATTTGCGCACCCATAAGCGGAGTAAAAGTCGGGCTTCCTGGGACGTAGCTCTGGAAGTTTGCTTACTTTCAATACAAAATCGAAATTATTTATTAAGTTAGACAATAATTTAATTCAATCAATTGGTCCCATGTAGCCCCTAAAGGGGTGACGTTTTCAGTCAGTTGATTTATCTGGAAATCGGGTGAGAATTCACCGGATTCAGAGTGTCTGAAAACATAAAGTACATTTTCCTGTAATGACTTGTATTCTGTCTGACTGCAGCTTGGTCTGACCTAAGATGGCCGCTCTGTCGGCACGCCTCTCAACCGAGGACGCGGCGTCTACGTATTCATGTCTGTGTTCTCTATGGTCTGACCTAAGATGGCAGCTTGGTCTGACCTAAGATGGCTGCTTTGACGTCACTTCCTGTGATGTGCCCAAATATGGGCAAAATGGCCGCCCTGTTCAAAGCTCTGCAGTCAGAGCTCTGGATGATGAAAGCTGTGAACTGATCACAAACTTCATAAATTCGTTAATAATCAACGGTTTGCTCTAAAATTCTGAAAATATTCATTGATCTCAAAGAGTGCTTTATCTAACCACAGGATTTTTTCTATGGTCATTAAAAAAATGGATTCAGAGAAATAAAATATTAAACTTTATAGTCTTGTACCATTTATTTTCAAAGTCTTGTAAATTGGTCAAACTCGCCTGGATTTTTACCAAACTGAAATCCATGTTTATTCTGCATGTGCTTTACAAATAGAGGCCATATTTTGGGGGGTTGAACAATATTTGTGGAAAATACATTGATTTCTCCATTTTACAAACTTTTAAAAATTCAGAGTGTAGCACTTCAAAAAAAAACAATACATGCAGTGAGAGAATTGTTACACCTTATTCACAGAATACATCCTGAAAATCTGGGATCAAAAAATTGATTTTAAAGCATTTTTTATTCTTTAGTTTATTGTTTTTATTATTCTCCAGGTTTTTTAACACTTTTGGAAATAGGCCCCGCCCACTTGTTTTAATAATTACCATATTTAATACCTGAGTTCAGGGGTATAACTGGAAGGGGATGAAGAAGGTTTTGTAAAAATCCGATCAGCCATTCTTGCGTAGTAGATTTCTTGACATCACAGCGCCCCCTAGTGATGGACGATCCTCAAACGCGGGTCACATGTGCAAAATCTTATTTGGACTATGGGTTATGAAGGACATGTCAAAATCTGTTATGGTGTTAGAATAATCAGCAATTACATTTAGAGCTAGCTAGCTAACAATCACTTATTTTAGCGTTACTTTTCGAAAAAGTCAAAATTCAAAAATCCGGCGCGTTCACTTTTTTTATTGGTCCATTACGCTGTTATATGTGGAGTTTTGCGCGGATTGCATAAAAAATGTAGGAGGAGTTAAACAAGAAAGGTTTAACCTTTGTAGCCATGTAGCGCGAAAACTAGCTGGGAAACGAAGGGTGTGCCAATTCCCTTTATTTTGCAGAATCATCCAATAAACAAAGTGATGTGAAGTTTTTGAGTGTGGGACCAGTAGTTTGGTGGTTATAGGCCAAAACGCATTGTCCTTTGTTATAGCGCCCCCTAGTTGTTGAGGGGTCTGAATTTCTGGGTTTGAGTAGCGGTGCACATTCTGTACTTGGATACCTGATTCAATAGGTTCGTTACAAATCCGCATGGGCCGCCCAACGCGTTTTAGCGGAGAATAATAATTACCCGTAATAATAATAATAATAATAATAATAAATAATTTAAAAACACTAGAAAAACAATAGGGTTCTCTGCTCACAGAGCAGACGAACGGCATAGCCGTTCGCCTGCGCTGCGGGCTTGGAACCCTAACTAGAACTGCAAGCAGTTATTAACGGGTTCCAAGCCCGTCTACGCTCCGCCCCCTTTGAGCATGTTCCTGGACTACAGCGTTCAACACCCTCATCCCACAGCATCTGGTTGAAAAACTGGAACATCTGGGCTTCAGCACACCCCACATCACTTCCTCACCTCCTGACCACTGTCGGTCCGGGTCTGACAGACCACCTCTGATGTCATCACCCTCAGCACGGGCTCCCCTCAGGGCTGTGTCCGCAGCCCCCTGCTGTTTACTCTGATGACACACGACTGCACCCCCAGGTTCACCCCCAATCACATCATGAAGTTCGCAGTTGACACAAACTCATCAACAGCTCAGCTGTGGAGGTGGTTAGCAGCACCAAATTCCTCGGGGTGCACATCACGGACAACCTCACCTGGTCTGTAAACACCACATCTGGTGAGGAGGGCACAGAAGCGCTTGTACTTCCTGCGGAGGATGAGGAGAGCCCAACAGCCCCCGCCCATCCTCACAACCCTCTACACAAGTACCATAGAGAGCATTCTGACCATAGATATCCATAATAAAGGCTAGATGTCTTACGGCGTAGTCTCAAACGTCATCACCGGCGGCCATCTTGCCTCAGACAAGCTTTCTGGCGTGCTCTGTGGTACCTAATGTAAGGTGAGTGATCAGCACGAACACAAATACTCTTATCTCATTGAATTCTTGACGGATTTACAAACAGTTTGGTTTCTTACAAACGTTATGAACGTGGCTATAATTCTTGATGCTTGAACATGTCGAAATTGCAGATTTTCTTGTCGAAAAATGACTTAATCATGCAGCATAGTTGTGCATCACGGCTACTTGCGCAAGTTATCAAGCCTGAGACCACTGGTCAATTATATAGGTTTTACTGACACCAATAACGATTGTATGACAATTAATCTTTGGTGTAAATTTGAGGGAAATCAATCTCACAATGGTCCAAAAAGATAAATGTTCCCTTAATTTCCCCATGGTTATTATAAATTATTTTAATATACCAACTCTTATTTCAGGATTTGTTGTGCGACGGGCTCTGAAAAAGCTGTCCTGTGATGTCTGCCGTGCCAGCTTGGTAACAGATGCTGCATCTGCCATCAAGGACCAGAGCTACCACCTGCTGAAGTTAAAAAACAATGGAGGTCTGGTGATTCCATCACAAGGCACAGTGATGGTAGTCAGGGCAGCAGAGTGGGTCATTCGTCAGACCTCATGTACCAGACGATCACAGGCCATCAAAGTGCTAGAGGTCGTGTACATTGTAAGGAAGTGGATAGGGTCAGAGGATGTGTTTGTGCTCAGAGAGCACATCGGAGAAACACAGTATGGCATAGACAGCCACCACCAAACGCTGTTAACGTTGGTTGTGTCCTTGTTTTTTAAGTTAAGGCTGCACCAAATTGCCAAAATAACTAACCTTAGCTTACAGAGCAACAACATGCAACAGAAGCTCAATAAAACCGTCCTTTTCAAAGGGCATTAGCCAAGCTATGTTTTTTGGGTCATTTTTTAAATCTCTGTCTTCCATGTGTATACCATCACAGTAGTGTAGGTGGGGATTTCAACATGCTACATCTATATATACTTGTGAAGGGGACTATTGTACCAATTTTAATAGCAAATAAATTTCACTTTTATAATGGATTAAAAATAGGAACCTTTGTGTAATTACTCCTGATATATAATCCGAATAGTCTACATGAAACTTCAAAGTGTTACCTTTAATTTGAAACCTGGATTATGCTTCTACACCAAGAGGTTTCCACACAATAAGCCTTTTTTGTCAGCATTTCATATTTTATTATAACAGTAATATTCATATTATAAAAGTATGTATGTAAATATAAATAAATTAGGACTGTGAAATAATTAATCACACCCAAATAAAAGTCTTTATATATATATATAATGAATGTTCTTCATTTAGATTGACCTTTAAACCAATAATGCTATTACTCCTTTTCATATCTATCTATCTATCTATCTATCTATCTATCTATTTATCCATATTATATCATAGTGTTACTTTTGGAATAAGTCTGATTGATATCTGAACTAAGGATCTTTGCAAATGTTCTTGCCATTACTTCTACTTTTTCCTCATTTGTTACTGCTGTTCCTTCATGTTTTAGAACTGGATATGTTCTCTCTGGTCTATTTCCCTTCATTTTCTTAATCATTCCCCATACCTTAGCTATAGGAGTTGTTCTGCCCATTGAATCACAAAAAACTCTCCATTTTGTCTTCTTTGCCTTCTAAATAACTTTCCTTGCTTCTGCTTGATCTTTTTTACATTCAGTATTTTTTTTTTTAATTATGTGTTCTTTTCAAAACTCTAAAAGCTATCCTCCCTCTTCAAGTTTCTGCTCAGCTTAGAAAATCACGGAATGTGACGTCACATCCTGTGATGTGCCCATATATGGGCAAAATGGCCGCCCTGTTCACAGTTCTGGATGGTCAGAGCTCTGGATGGTGAGAGCTGTGACCAGATCATAAAATTCATTAAATCGTTAAAAATCAACGGTTTGCTCTGAAATTCTGAAAATATTCACGTATGTCCAAGAGTGCTTTATCTAACTATGTGATTTTTTAAACGCTCATTGAAAAAAGCGTTTCAGAGAAAAAAAATATTAACCTTTATAGTCTTGCACATGTGAATTTCAAAGTCTTTTAAATAGTTCAAAATCGCCTGGATTTTTACCAAACTCAAGTACACATTAAGTCTGAATGTGCTTTACAAATAGTGGCCATTTTTATTGGGATTGAACAATATTTGTGGAAAATACATTGATTTCTCCATTTTACAAACGTTTAAAAAATCAGAGTGTGCAACTTTCAGAAACCTCAATACATGCAGTGAGAGAATTGTTACACCTTATTCAAGGAATACATCCTGAAAATCTGAGATCGTTACACCACAAAATGGATTTTTGGTAATTTTTTGAAGTTTTGAAGGTTTTTTTCACACTTTTGGAAATAGGCCCCGCCCACTTGTTTCAATCAGTACCATATTTAATTCCTGAGTTAAGGGTTATGACTGGAAGGGGATGAAGAAGGTTTTGTAAAAATCCGATCAGCCATTCTTGCGTAGTAGATTTCTTGACATCACAGCGCCCCCTAGTGATGGACGATCCTCAAACGCGGGTCACATGTGCAAAATCTTATTGGGACTATGGGTTATGAAGGACATGTCAAAATCTGTTATGGTTTTAGAATAATCAGCAATTACATTTAGAGCTAGCTAGCTAACAATCACTTATTTTAGCGTTACTTTTCGAAAAAGTCAAAATTCAAAAATCTGCCGCGTTAATTTTTTTTATTTGTCCATTACACGGTTATATATGGAGTTTTGCACGGATTGCACAAAAAATGTAGGAGGAGTTTAACAAGAAAGGTTTAACCTTTGTAGCCATGTAGCGCGAAAACTAGCTGGGAAACGAAGGGTGTGCCAATTCCCTTTATTTTGCAGAATCATCCAATAAACAAAGTGATGTGAAGTTTTTGAGTGTGGGACCAGTAGTTTGGTGGTTATAGGCCGAAACGCATTGTCCTTTGTTATAGCGCCCCCTAGTTGTTGAGGGGTCTGAATTTCTGGGTTTGAGTAGAGGCGCACATTCTGTACTTAGATACCTGATTCAATAGGTTCGTTATAAATCCGCTTGGGCTGCACAACGCGTTTTAATTCCGTAATAATAATAATAATAATAAATAATTTAAAAACACACGAAAAACAATAGGGTTCTCTGCTCACAGAGCAGACGAACGGCATAGCCGTTCGCCTGCGCTGCGGGCTTGGAACCCTAATAATAATAATAATAATAAATAATTTAAAAACACTAGAAAAACAATAGGGTTCTCTGCTCACAGAGCAGACGAACGGCATAGCCGTTCGCCTGCGCTGCGGGCTTGGAACCCTAATAACTAGAACTGCAAGCAGTTATTAACGGGTTCCAAGCCCATCCACGCACCGCCCCCTTGAGCATGTTCCTGGACTTCAGTTCAGCGTTCAACACCATCAAAACTGGAACATCTGGGCTTCAGCACATCTGTTCGCAACTGCCTACTAGACTTCATCACCAACAGACCTCAGTTGGTCTGGGTCGGACAGAAAACCACTGATGTCATCACCCTCAGCACGGGCTTTCCTCAGGGCTGCGTCCTGAGCCCCCTGCTGTTCACCCTGATGACACACGACTGTGTCCCCAGGTTCACCACCAATCACATCGTGAAGTTTGCAGACGACACGACGGTGGTGGGCCTGATTAGAGACAACAACGACCAGGACCAGGACCAGGACTGATCCTGAACGTGGAGAAAACGAAGGAGATCATCATGGACTTCAGGAAGAAATGGCCTCGCCATGCTCCACTTCTCATTAACAGCTCAGCTGTGGAGGTGGCCAGCAGCAATAAATTCCTCGGGGTGCACATAACACACAACCTCAGCTGGTTTGTGAACACCATGTCACTGGAGAAGAGGGAACAGAAGCGCTTGCACTTACTGCGGAGGATGAGGAGAGCCCACCTGTCCCCGCCCATCCTCACGACCTTCTACAGCAGCACCATCTATCTGCTCCCCACTCCCTTCCAATTAAGCATGTCATAATATTTATTACTTTCTTGCATTTGTCTAAAAAAAGTAGATGCAATGCAGTTTTGCATTGCATTACATTGAAATGACTGTTGTCATTTCAGCTTTTAACTTTTTGCTCTCTCTTTTTTCTTCATAGTAGGTACACCTGATCTGACGTTCTGTTAACTGTGACATCATCCAGAGAAGACAGATCACCCGCTATTACTATCTAATGTAGAACAGATTACTGGATCAATGTGTGCTTCTGTGCATGTTTGTCTCTCTTGTTGTGTCTCTGCTCTGTATTCTTTAACCCCCAGTCGGTCGAGGCAGATGACCGTTCATACTGAGCCCGGTTCTGCTGGAGGTTTTTCCTTCCCGCTAATGGGTGGTTTTTTTTTTCGACTGTCGCTTCATGCTTGCTCAGTATGAGGGATTGCTGCAAAGCCATGGACAATGCAGACGTCTCTCCCTGTAGCTCTATGCTTCTCCAGGAGTGAATGCTGCTTGTCGGGATTTTGAAGCAATCAACTGGTTCCCTTATATAGGAAATTTTTGACCAATCTGTATAATATGATTGATTTTGACTTTGTAAAGTGCCTCGAGATGACATGTTTCATGAATTGGCGCTATATAAATACAATTGAATTGAATTGAATAGAGTCCATCTGTTAAACCTTTTCTGCGTCGCACAAAGACACGATGGTTGGAACCAAAGATCTCAACTTTGGACTCATCAGACCAAAGCACAGATTTCCACTGGTCTAATGTCCATTCCTTGTGTTCTTTAGCCCAAACAATTCTCTGCTACTTGTTGCCTGTCCTTAGCAGTGGTTTCCTAGCAGCTGTTTTACCATGAAGGCCTGATTCACACAGTCTCCTAACAGTTGTTCTAGAGATGTGTCTGCTGCTAGAACTCTGTGTGGCATTGACCTGGTCTCTAATCTGAGCTGCTGTCAACCTGCGATTTCTGAGGCTGGTGACTAGGATGAATTTATCCTCCACAGCAGAGGTGACTCTTGGTCTTCCTTTCCTGGGGCGGTCCTCGTGTGAGCCAGTTTCTTTGTAGCGCTTGATGGTTTTTGCGACTGCACTTGGGGACACTTTCAAAGTTTTCCCAATTTTTCGGACTGAATGACCTTCAGTTCTTAAAGTAATTATGGCCACTTGTTTTTCTTTACTTAGCTGCTTTTTTCTTGCCATAATACAAATTCTAACAGTTTATTCAGTAGGACTATAAGCTGTGTATCCACTTGACTTCTGCACAACACAACTGATGGTCCCAACCCCATATAAGAGGCAAGACATCCCACTTATTAAACCTGACAGGGGACACCTGTGAAGGGAAAACCATTTCAGGTGACTATCTCTTGAAGCTCATTAAGAGAATGCCAAGAGTGTACGAAGCAGTAATCAAAGCAAAAGGTGGCTACTTTGAAGAACCTAGAATATAAGACATATTTTCAGTTGTTTCACACTTTTTTGTTAAGTATATAATTCCACATGTGTTAATTCATAGTTTTGATGCCTTTAGTGTGAATCTACAATTGTCATAGTTATGAAAATTAAGAAAACTCTTTGAAGGAGAAGGTGTGTCTAAACCACCTCCTCCATTACCATCTGGTACGCTGGTGCCACCGCCAAAGACAAGAGCAGACTGCAGCGTGTCATCCGGTCTGCAGAGAAGGTGATTGGCTGCAATTTTCCATCTCTCCAGGACCTGTAAGCCTCTAGGACTCTGAGGCGTGCAGGGAAGATTGTGGCCGATTTTGTGACACCCCAGTCACAAAATATTTCAGACACTTCCTTCTGGCAGGAGGCAGCGGTCCATCAGGACCAAAACCTCACGACACAAAAACAGTTTTTTCCCATCCGCTACCAGCCTTATTAACACGGCCCAGAGGCCCCGTGACACTTGACTCTGCCTCTCTCCCCTGTTCAGGTCCTACAAGCTACACCAACGTAGCATCTCCAGACCTTCTGCGTTACATTAACGCACAGTCTACCGTGTATATAGCTTTCTGTGTATATATATATATATATATATATATATATATAGGTCGGCAATCTGTCACAGGGCAACACAGAGACAGACAGGACAAACAACCATTCTTGCACACACTCACACCTAAGGACAATTTAGAGAAGCCAATTAAACTAACAGTCATGTTTTTGAACTGTGGGAGGAAGCCAGCGTACCCGGAGTGAACCTACGCATGCACAGGTAGAACATTCAAACTTCATATAGAAAGACCCAGAGGATTTGAAAGACCCAGGAGGATTTGAAAGACCCGGGAGGATTTGAAAGACCCGGGAGGATTTGAAAGACCCAGGTGATTGAACCCAGAAGGCAACAACACTTCTCACTGCTTCACTGTGCAGCCTCTGTTTATGACAGTATCATGTAAATCTTAGGCACAAATAAAGTGTTACCAAAACAAAAGTAATTTGTATAGTAAGTATAACAACCACTGACTTTAAAGTTACCTGTGAAACGTTTTCACACAGCCAAACTGCTTGTTGTTGCAACCAAATGCTATGGGGTTCTGTGTGAGAACGGAGTAGCAAGATGGCGGCTAGTGACCTCCCCTAGTGACTGGCCGCCATCTTGCTACTCCCTACTCTCACACTTTTGCAAATAGGCCCTGCCCACTTGTTTCAATTGTGTTCATAAACAGACACAATAAAAAATGCAAAAAGCATCATGCTAACCTTTACAATTAGGCTTATTGGATTTTACTACTTAATAACTCTCTGTCACAGCCTCTAACCTGCTGGTGATACACTTGGGCCTGGTGTCTCCTGGCTGGCTTCTCCAGGTTGGTCACTGCTGCAGGGTTCTGTCTGGTCCTGGTCTGGCCCTGGTTTTTGCCTCTTTAAGAAGAACTGTGAGATATTCTCTTTTCTCTTCATTTGGGCTCTACACAAAATAAGGCAGCCTGGTATTTAGACTCCATGACTGTATGGCAAAGACAACACTATTTTAAATATTATTTAAACAATAGTTTTTAGTTTTCTGTAGCTAGCTAAAATAATACTAAATTAAAAATAGATTAATTAAATTAATTAATATAACTAGTTAGGTTATAATTCAAAGCTTTCATATGACATAGCCTATTTACATTTCAGTCGTTATAAACTTAACAATGGTTTTTCACATATTCTTACCACACACATTTCAAGCAAGAGCTGGGAGATATATCCTGGCCAAATTAATAAAACATTACAGGGCAGCATGTGCACTGAAACATATGTTAAAAGAATCTGTCTAAAACACGATCTATCAGCACTAGCATGGCTAATATAATAAACGAGGCACTACGGACGGAGCGGTGCACAACCATTTTTTTTTTCTTTTTAGAAATGTATGACAAGTGCCGCCTCTCATTAGGAAGGTAACACAGCGGTTACCGCTGAGCGGTAAAATGTTGTAAATACCTGCAAAACTCCTCAACGGTGTACTCTAAAGCCGCGGGTGTGTTTTGGATCAAGCAGGAACCACATGTCAGCTTAACCAATGAACAGCGTCAGTGCGCAGTGTAGGCTGCTACTGCATGGGCTGCCTTCAGGGACAGTCGGAAATTACAGTTTTCCTGGCAAATCTTTGCCGATCTCATAAGTATTATATGTTAAAATTACCATTTCCAGTGGGGTGGCAGTAGGGGGTGGCAAGGGCTCTGTTGGGGGTGGCAAATGCCACCCCTGCCACCCCTCTGGCTCCGCAACTAGCTACATTCAATGTAAAGCTTATGTATATTAGTGTGTGTGTGTGTGTAAAAAATCCATATATAATCAAATACTGCCATCTACTGGAAATTTTAAATCCCTACATGGGCACATTTCGGAAATGTTATTCTCTTTAAATTCATAAATAAATTATTTAAAAATCAACAGTTTGCTCTAAAATTCTTCCAATATTATATATATATTCAATTTATTTATTTATATAGCGCCAAATCATGAAACATGTCATCTCAAGGCACTTTACAAAATCAAGTTCAATCATATTATACATATTGGGTCAGATTATACAGATTGGATAAAATGTCCTATATAAGGAAACCAGTTGATTGCATCAAAGTCCCGACAAGCATATATATATATATATATATATATATATATATATATATATATATATATATATATATATATATATATATATATATATATATATATTTAAGCTATATACACAGACACCGATCTACAGACAACAGCAATTATCAACAAAAAGAAATCAACAAAAAACCTAATCACCCTCAGCACGGGCTTCCCCCCCCACTCCCCACAAATCATGTCTATCCAGTAATTTAGGACCATTTTGTTTGTTTTTGGTGTTTAATGTACTTTTCTCTACTTCCATCGCTGTACCCATTAGCACATATTGTGTTTATGCCGGAAAACTGTAACTGTAAAGCATGAGGATGATCTATCATAAAATCTTACTTATGGAAGGTAATTCCCCAGGATCTGGTTCCTAGTGTCCTTTTATTTGCGCACCCATAAGCGGAGTAAAAGTCGGGCTTCCTGGGACGTAGCTCTGGAAGTTTGCTTACTTTCAATACAAAATCGAAATTATTTATTAAGTTAGACAATAATTTAATTCAATCAATTGGTCCCATGTAGCCCCTAAAGGGGTGACGTTTTCAGTCAGTTGATTTATCTGGAAATCGGGTGAGAATTCACCGGATTCAGAGTGTCTGAAAACATAAAGTACATTTTCCTGTAATGACTTGTATTCTGTCTGACTGCAGCTTGGTCTGACCTAAGATGGCCGCTCTGTCGGCACGCCTCTCAACCGAGGACGCGGCGTCTACGTATTCATGTCTGTGTTCTCTATGGTCTGACCTAAGATGGCAGCTTGGTCTGACCTAAGATGGCTGCTTTGACGTCACTTCCTGTGATGTGCCCAAATATGGGCAAAATGGCCGCCCTGTTCAAAGCTCTGCAGTCAGAGCTCTGGATGATGAAAGCTGTGAACTGATCACAAACTTCATAAATTCGTTAATAATCAACGGTTGGCTCTAAAATTCTGAAGATATTCATGGATCTCAAAGAGTGCTTTATCTAACCACAGGAGTTTTTTTATGGTCATTAAAAAAATGGATTCAGAGAAATAAAATATTAAACTTTATAGTCTTGTACCATTTATTTTCAAAGTCTTGTAAATTGGTCAAACTCGCCTGGATTTTTACCAAACTGAAATCCATGTTTATTCTGCATGTGCTTTACAAATAGAGGCCATATTTTGGGGGGTTGAACAATATTTGTGGAAAATACATTGATTTCTCCATTTTACAAACTTTTAAAAATTCAGAGTGTAGCACTTCAAAAAAAAACAATACATGCAGTGAGAGAATTGTTACACCTTATTCACAGAATACATCCTGAAAATCTGGGATCAAAAAATTGATTTTAAAGCATTTTTTATTCTTTACTTTATTGTTTTTATTATTCTCCAGGTTTTTTAACACTTTTGGAAATAGGCCCCGCCCACTTGTTTTAATAATTACCATATTTAATACCTGAGTTCAGGGGTATGACTGGAAGGGGATGAAGAAGGTTTTGTAAAAATCCGATCAGCCATTCATGCGTAGTAGATTTCTTGACATCACAGCGCCCCCTAGTGATGGACGATCCTCAAACGCGGGTCACATGTGCAAAATCTTATTTGGACTATGGGTTATGAAGGACATGTCAAAATCTGTTATGGTTTTAGAATAATCAGCAATTACATTTAGAGCTAGCTAGCTAACAATCACTTATTTTAGCGTTACTTTTCGAAAAAGTCAAAATTCAAAAATCCGGCGCATTCACTTTTTTTATTTGTCCATTACGCTGTTATATGTGGAGTTTTGCGCGGATTGCATAAAAAATGTAGGAGGAGTTAAACAAGAAAGGTTTAACCTTTGTAGCCATGTAGCGCGAAAACTAGCTGGGAAACGAAGGGTGTGCCAATTCCCTTTATTTTGCAGAATCATCCAATAAACAAAGTGATGTGAAGTTTTTGAGTGTGGGACCAGTAGTTTGGTGGTTATAGGCCAAAACGCATTGTCCTTTGTTATAGCGCCCCCTAGTTGTTGAGGGGTCTGAATTTCTGGGTTTGAGTAGCGGTGCACATTCTGTACTTGGATACCTGATTCAATAGGTTCGTTACAAATCGGCATGGGCCGCCCAACGCGTTTTAGCGGAGAATAATAATTACCCGTAATAATAATAATAATAATAAATAATTTAAAAACACTAGAAAAACAATAGGGTTCTCTGCTCACAGAGCAGACGAACGGCATAGCCGTTCGCCTGCGCTGCGGGCTTGGAACCCTAATAATAACTAGAACTGCAAGCAGTTATTAACGGGTTCCAAGCCCGGGCACCGCCCCCTTTGAGCATGTTCCTGGACTTCAGCGTTCAATCCCACAGCATCTGGTGGAAAAACTGGAACATCTGGGCTTCAGCACACCTCTTCACCACTTCCTCACCTCCTGAGCACTGTCGGTCCGGGTCTGACAGACCAGCTCTGATGTCATCACCCTCAGCACGGGCTCCCCTCAGGGCTGCATCCGGAGCCCCTTGCTGTTTACTCTGATGACACACGACTGCACCCCCAGGTTCACCCCCAATCACATCATGAAGTTCGCAGATGACATAAACTCATTAACAGCTCAGCTGTGGAGGTGGTTAGCAGCACCAAGTTCCTGGGGGTGCACATCACGGTCAACCTCACCTGGTCTGTGAACACCACGTCACTGGTAAAGAGGGCACAGAAGCGCTTGTACTTCCTGCAGAGGATGAGGAGAGCCCACCTGTCCCCACACATTCTCACAACCTTCTACAGAAGTACCATAGAGAGCATTCTGACCAGCTGTCTCTCTGTCTGGTGTGGAGGCTGTAGCACCTCCGACTGGTGGTAAATGAGGAGAGTGGTGGGGACAGCAGAAGGGATCATAGGGGCTCCTCTTTCCTCCATTAAGGACATTTCATCCCAGCGCTGCATGTCCCCAGCCCATAGCATCAACAGAGACCCTCAAACCCCCACCATGAACTGTTCCCTATATATATATTATATATATATATATATATATATATATATATATATATATATATATATATATATATATATATATATATAATGAATGTTCTTCATTTACAGTGACCCTTTAAACCATTAATGCTATTACTCCTTTTCATGACAACTCATAATATATGAATTACATGTTTCCTGTAACTTATACCTTTTTATTCTAAGTTCAACCAAGATATTATCTTCTTATCCTTGTAGCTTGTAGTGTTAAATAAGACTAAAATCGTTTCATTTGAATCAAGGTATGCAGATGTTGATAGATATATCTATCTATCAGTGACGTGCGGTAGGGTTCATAGCTGGTGAAGCACTGACATCATCAGTCAGATTTACAAATATATACACTCTACAGAGTGGACTCATTGCAAAGTGCTGAAGGAGACTGGTTGAGCCAAATCAATTAACCAAGAGACATGGAAAAAATATTGATTATTTGTTAAAAAAACAAATAAAACTAAATTATTTGTCATTTGATTGGTAGCAGTTTATGAGTTATGATGGATTTCTACATTTGTAACACATTCAAAAACTAACCAACATTACGCACATTTCATCACAAAAACAAAACATGAATAATTATCGCTGTCTTACCTCTATTTAGAAATGAAGTCCAGCTGAGCTCTTTCTGAACAAAAATATCATAATTTTCCGGTAAAAGTTCTCTTTATCTTCTTCAGTTTTAAAAGTTTCTCAGTCTCAGTGGAGCTCACTGCCAGGGAGGAAAGCCTTCCTTCATCAGTCCTGTTCCAGCTGTATGTTTAGAGTCTTTTTAGTGCTTTACTTGTTTAGCAAAACTCGCTAATAACACATCCATAACTTGCTTTGACTCTACTATTTGGGGATCAGAGCGGTGCCCCTTGAGCGACCCTGCCTAGAGACCAAGGAACTGCCGGCCTCACCTACAACCAGCTCTTTGGCTTTTATGATCGCCCAGCAGCACACGAAAACACATAGTTTAATGACCAAAACACAATTCATAATCCACATATATTTAATTGTGGAAAATCAGTTCATCAGTGTTTGAACAATTGAATTTATGATCTAGAGACAGGAAGATGCATTCACGAAATGGAAGTCAGCGCAGTTAACATGGGATTGCGCAATCCCAGGGGAGGCCAAGATCGCTGGCTTGGTGGCGCTTCACTATCAAGCACCACCAAGGATTTACGTTAAAAATAGCCAAAAGTCTTCGATTTTAAAGAGAATATGATAAAAAAAGTAAGGAAATTAGATTAAAAAAACAATTATTATTACAAATGACTGAGTGAATCACAATATATATTGTAATCATTATTCTATATTTTCTTTCTTTCCATGATTGCCTCCCCTGAATGCATGTCACTGCTATCTATAACTATAACCCATAAACTTTGCACAACATTCGCATATTTGCTGATTTTGCATCATTGCATCTCCAACTAGCATTACAAATGCTGTCGAACTCTCAGTTTCTAAATGCATTCTCGCACAAATGCCCTTTGGACAATCAATTCAGTACATACAAATGGTTTTAAAAATACTTACCTGTACACTGTGACTTTCTCATGCATTGTTTACACTTCAATTGTTTACTTTTAAATCACTGCTGCACCTTATACTGTAATTTAAATTGACTGTTATTTACAAGCTGTATTCTTGCACAAATTGCCCTCTGCACAATCAATTCTGCATATACAAATGTTTTTTTTTAAAATACACACCTGTACACTGTGACTTCTCCTGATTTGTTTGCATTTCAATTGTTTACTTCAAATCACTGCTGCACCTTAAACTGTAATTTATTTTACTGCAATTTACAAGCTGTATGCAACGGAATTTCGTTCTGTATGCACTCTGTGCATACAAACTGACAAATAAAGTTTTCTAATTCTCTCTAAGTCTATCTATCTATCTATCCATATTATATTATAGCGTTACTTTTCAAATAAGTCTGATCCATATCTGAACTATGGATCTTTGCAAATGTTCTTGCCATTACTTCTACTTTTTCTTAATTTGTTAATGCTGTTCCTTCTTCATGTTTTAGAACTGGATATGTTCTCTCTGGTCTATTTCCCTTCATTTTCTTAATCATTCCCCATACCTCAGCTATAGAAGTTGTTCTGCCTATTGAATCACAAAATTTTTAAATTATGTGTTCTTCTCAAAACTCTAAAAGCTATCCTCCCATTTCAAGTCTCTGCTCTGCTTAGAAAAAACACAGGATGTGACGTCACTTCCGGTGATGTACCCAAATATGGGCATAATGGCCGCCCTGTTCACAGTTCTGGATGGCAGAGCTCTCGATGATGAGAGGTGTAAACTGATCACAAACTTCATAAATTTGTTAAAATTCAACGGTTTGCTCTAAAATTCTGAAAATATTCATGAATGTCCAAGAGTGTATTATCTAACCACACGATTTTTTTGATGGTCATTAAAAAAATGGATTCAGAGAAAAAAAATATTAAACTTTATAATCTTGTATCATTAATTTTTAAAATCTTGTAAATTGGTCAAAATCGCCTGGATTTTTACCAAACTGAAAGACATGGCTATTCTGGCTGTGCTTTACAGATAGAGGCCATTTTTATTGAGATTGACCAATATTTGTGGAAAATACATTGATTTCTCCATTTTACAAACTTTTAAAAAATAAGAGTGTGCAACTTTGAAAAACGTCAATACATGCAGTGAGAGAATTGTTACACCTTATTCAAGGAATACATCCTGAAAATCTGAGATCGTTACACCACAAAATTGATTTTTAGTAATTTTTTGAAGTTTTATAGGTTTTTTTCACACTTTTGGAAATAGGCCCCGCCCACTTGTTTCAATCATTACCATATTTAAGAGTTTAGTTAAGGGCTATTACTGGAAGGGGATGAAAAAGGTTTTGTAAAAATCCGATAAGCCATTCTTGCATAGTAGATTTCTTGACATCACAGCGCCCCCTAGTGATGGACGATCCTCAAACGCGGGTCACATGTGCAAAATCTTATTTGGACTATGGGTTATGAAGGACATGTCAAAATCTGTTATAGTTTTAGAATAATCAGCAATTAAATTTAGAGCTAGCTAGCTAACAATCACCTATTTTAGCGTTACTTTTCGAAAAAGTCAAAATTTAAAAATCCGCCGCGATAACTTTTTTTATTTGTCCATTATATGGTTATATATGGAGTTTTGTGCGGATTGCACAAAATATGTAGGAGGAGTTTAACAAGAAAGGTTTAACCTTTGTAGCCATGTAGCGCGAAAACTAGCTGGGAAACGAAGGGTGTTCCAAATTGCTTTATTTTGCAGAATCATCCAATAAACAAAGTGATGTAAAGTTTTTGAGTGTAGGACCAGTAGTTTGGTGGTTACAGGCGTAAATGCGTTGTCCTTTATTATAGCGCCCCCTAGTTGTTGAGGGGTCTGAATTTCTGGGTTTGAGTAGAGGCGCACATTCTGTACTTAGATACCTGATCCTATTGATTCGTTACAAATCCGCATGGGCCGCCCAACGCGTTTTAGCCGTAATAATAATAAATAATTTAAAAACACACGAAAAACAATAGGGTTCTCTGCTCACAGAGCAGACGAACGGCATAGCCGTTCGCCTGCGCTGCGGGCTTGGAACCCTAATAATAATAATAATAATAATAAATAATTTAAAAACACTAGAAAAACAATAGGGTTCTCTGCTCACAGAGCAGACGAACGGCATAGCCGTTCGCCTGCGCTGCGGGCTTGGAACCCTAACTAGAACTGCAAGCAGTTATTAACGGGTTCCAAGCCCACCCACGCCCCGCCCCCTTGAGCATGCTCCTGGACTTGAGTTCAGCGTTCAAAACCATCATCCCACAGCATCTGGTGGAAAAACTGGAACATCTGGGCTTCAGCACACCCCTCCGCAACTGGCTGCTAGACTTCCTCACCAACAGACCTCAGTCGGTCCGGGTCGGACAGAACACCTCTGATGTCATCACCCTCAGCACGGGCTCCCCTAAGGGCTGCGTCCTGAGCCCCCCTGCTATTCACCCTGATGACACACGACTGCGTTCCCAGGTTCACCACCAATCACATCGTGAAGTTTGCAGACGACACAATGGTGGTGGGCCTGATCAGAGACTACAACGACCAGGACTACAGAGAGGAGTCGGAGCAGCTGGTGGGCTGGTGCAGAGACAACAGTCTGATCCTGAACATGGCGAAAATGAAGGAGATCATCGTCGACTTCAGGAAGAACCGGCCTCGCCACACTCCACTGCTCATCAACAGCTCAGCTGTGGAGGTGGTCAGCAGCACCAAATTCCTCGGGGTGCACATCACAGACAACCTCACCTGGTCTGTGAACACCACGTCACTGGTCAAGAGGGCACAGAAGTGCTTGTACTTCCTGCAGAGGATGAGGAGAGCCCACTTGGCCCCACCCATCCTCACGACCTATTACACAAGCACCATAGAGTGCATTCTGACCAGCTGTCTCTCTGTGTGGTGTGGAGGCTGCAGCGTCTCTGACCAGAGGAACGTGAGGAGAGTGGTGAGGACAGCAGAAGGGATTATCGGGGCTCCTCTTCCCTCCATTAAGGACATTTCATCCCAGCACTGCATGTCCCGAGCCCATAACATCATCAGAGACCCCTCACACCCCCACCATGGACTGTTCTCCCTGCTGTCCTCTGGGAAGAGGTTCTGCAGCATCCGCTGCAGGTCCACCAGGTTCTGCAAAAGCTTTTTCCCCATTGCAATCAGAACTCTAAACTGGACTCTGCACCATGTTTTCACATTTGCATCATTGCATCACTATCTAGCATTACCAACGTTGTCGAACTTTTATTATCCTTTTAAAAAATACACAACTCAACGTTAATGCATTTTTGCACAAATGCCTGTTGCACCATTATTTTTGCACATAAAGAACAGTTGAACATTCTTCTGCACACTGTTCTTGCACAGTTTTTCTCCTGCATTGTTTACATTTTGATCACTGCTGCACTTTATATACAGTACAGACCAAAAGTTTGGACACACCTTATCATTCAATGAGTTTTCTTTATTTTCATCCGTCCGTCCGTCCGTTTTCTTCCGCTTATCCGGGGTCGGGTCGCGGGGGTAGCAGCTTCAGTAGGGAGGCCCAGACGTCCCTCTCCCCAGCCACTTGGGCCAGCTCCTCCGGGGGAATCCCAAGGCGTTCCCAGGCCAGCCGAGAGACATAGGCCCTCCAGCGTGTCCTGGGTCTTCCTCTGGGCCTCCTCCCGGTGGGACGTGCCCGGAACACCTCACCAGGGAGGCGACCAGGAGGCATCCTAACCAGATGCCCGAGCCACCTCAGCTGGCTCCTCTGGACGTGGAGGAGCAGCGGCTCTACTCTGAGTCCTCCCTGGATGACTGAGCTCCTCACCCTATCTCTAAGGGAGAGCCCAGCCACACTACGGAGAAAACTCATTTCGGCCGCTTGTATCCGGGATCTTGTTCTTTCGGTCACGACCCAAAGCTCGTGACCATAGATGAGGGTAGGAACGTAGATCGACCGGTAAATCGAGAGCTTCGCCTTTTGGCTCAGCTCTCTCTTCACCACAACGGATCGGTACAGCGCCCACTTCACAGCAGACGCCGCACCAATCCGCCTGTCGATCTCTCGCTCCATCTTCCCCTCATTGGGGGAGTAGTGGCCGAGTGGTTAGAGGACAGAGCTTCGGTCCCAGAGGTTCTGAGTTCAACTCCCGCAAGCTGCCATTCTGGGTCCCTGAGCAAGACCCTTAACCCCCAATTGCTCCCCAGGCGCCACACATTGGCAGCCCACTGCTCCCCAAGGGGATGGGTTAAGATGCAGAAGTGAATTTCTCCATTGTGAGATCAATAAAGTTCAATTATTATTATTATTATTATTAACAAGACCCCTTTATTTTCATGACTATGAAAATTGTAGATTCACACTGAAGGCATCAAAACTATGAATTAACACATGTGGAATTATATACTTAACAACAAAGTGTGAAACAACTGAAAATATGTGTTATATTCTAGGTTCTTCAAAGTAGCCACTTTTTGCTTTGATTACTGCTTCGTACACTCTTGGCATTCTCTTGATGAGCTTCAAGAGGTAGTCACCTGAAATGGTTTTCACTTCACAGGTGTCCCCTGTCAGGCTACGGAGCAAACACAACAAAATCACGTCTTGGACCTTCGCCATGTTTGATCAGTGACGAATCATTGGCGCCCAGCACTGCCACCTAGAGGACATATTGGTTATTGCGCACCTCAACGGACGGAGGTATGAAGGAGTCAACGGATAGAATGTACGGACAGAAATACGGACGTGCAGGCCAAACGTAGGGTATGAATGGGCCTATAGCCGTTCGCCTGCACTGCGGGCTTGGAACCCTAATAATTTAAAAACACACGAAAAACAATAGAGTTCTCTGCACTGCAGTGCAGACGAACGGCTATGCGTTGCATAGCCTGTTCTTTCTGCACCGCGGGCTTGGAACCCTAATAATTTAAAAACACACGAAAAACAATAGTGTTCTCTGCACACAGTGCAGACGAACGGCATAGCCGTTCGCCTGCGCTGCGGGCTTGGAACCCTAATAATGGAAAAACAGAGGAAAAACAATAGTGTTCTCTGCACACAGTGCAGACGAACGGCATAGCCGTTCGCCTGCGCTGCGGGCTTGGAACCCTAATAATTTAAAAACACACGAAAAACAATAGTGTTCTCTGCACACAGTGCAGACGAACGGCATAGCCGTTTCCCTGCGCTGCGGGCTTGGAACCCTAATGAACAGTTCCCAATGGGAAACATCTAAACAACAAGGACTTTCTAACAAGAGAGATCAATTTACTATTTGACAACGCAAAGTGCTTTACATGATCAAAACCTAAGAAAATAAAAAACAGGATAAAAGCAAGTTGGAATAAAATGTAGAAATATTTAAACAAAATAAAACATGGGAAAATGGAAAGTAAAAGCGAGCATGATTTTAGGAACAGTTGGACCACAAACTTAAACTAGTGATGTTTCAGTCAACAGCTTAGAACAGTCAAAGGCAATCCAAAACAAATGTGTTTTTAATCTTTACTGTGTTCTGGAGCCTAGGCTTGATACACTGATTAGTCCTTTAATCGTGGAAATGTTCTTCAGGAGATAGAAGACTGACTTTCTACCTCCTTGTTCTGACCCTAATCCTAAACTCTCCTTTACCAGTATATACCTATCATTAGCCTAATGGAAACCTTAGTTCTAGGGTCTTCACTTTATATCAAATGAATAAAATATTTTCTCACTCAGCTGCTAGTGTAAGTACACACACACACACACACACACACACACACACACACACACACACACACACACACACACACACACACACACACACACACACACACACACACACACATACTTCTAGGCACAGTGCCATCTATGGCTATCTGAGCTATCCTGCTTTTACATACACTTTTAAGCAAGCTAGTGCACACACTCATTAGCACACGGCCCACTACACTTGTGCTGACCGCCCAGTTAAAAATAGCTACTGTGGGCTCTGTGTATGTATCTAGATACAGATTATAAATTATCCTTTTTGTATTTTCCAGAGACAGCCATAATATTGTCATGTTTTGCCATATTAAATAGAAACTGATTGTGAACTGGCTGTTTGTGACTTCAGACCCCTGTTTTCACCATATTGCGTAACCTTTATTTACACTGGTAGATCTCATTGAGATTAAAAATCTCTTTTTCAAAAGGACAGACCTTGTGAAAGGGTTCCTGAGCTCATTTCTCTTGCCTGACATGACGTGAAATACGCCCAGGGGTGTTCGGTCCTTCTTCAGTGCCCCAGATATATCAGCCACATCCCTTTCTCCCATCCAGCAAACAGTCAAGGTCACCTTTCACTGCAGCAACACATAAAAAACAGCTGTTATTTACCAATGTGTTTTGGCTTTGTTCACCATAAAACATACGGCAACGTGCTGCCAAACAGAGAATCCGATATTCAGCTAGACACAGTGTTGCACTTTAAAATTGTATTAATAATAATAAAGCCTTGGTGCAGGCTGGCAAAACCTATGCAGGAGGTGACAGGCAGAAGGGCTGAGGCAAGAATCAGGTCCCTGAGGCAGGTGGAGATTAGACACAGAAAGACAGAGACAGGCAGTCAGATTCCATGGGCTTAGCAATGATAGTGGTCTAGAAACAGTCCAAGGTCAATTACCTGAAAGCTGATGAGATGTCCAATGAGGGCAAGGAGAGACAGGGAAATCCAGGAACAATAACTTAATCAGAAAGAGGCAAGGTAGGCAAAGAACGTTGGACATCTTCTGACTGTGAGGTTGGCTTCACACTGACTACGTTCCATGCCTGTTCTATTATCCATTGCAAAATGTGTTCTGCGGCAAGCCATACTAGTTGCGGTGTGTAAGCGCAGCGTACTACGCTTAGGTTAGCTTTTCATTTTAATCAGTCAATAAATGTACACCAGAAGAAGAATACGTGTATATTTACGCTACGCAGACCTGTTTGGCAGGGAATAAACGGGAAAAAACATCCTGTGTTAAAGTTCACTTCCAGAAGTATCCCAAAATAAATGTCATCGAAAATTAAGCACCATGGATCATGTACTTGTGACAAGCTAACAAGCTAGTAAACTAAACTGCGATTTCTAATCAGATATGGTCAAGACACTGGCTTTTAGGTGATCAAAACATCTTACATATTTTATATTCTATTCCCTATTTTGAAATGAATAAAATATATTGACATTACAGGATACATTGTGGCAGAAAGTTGAACTACATACCAAAGCCTATTTTGGTAGAATCTATTGGTAAGGCAGCTGTTAAAGTACTGTTAGGTTCACCTCTTCATCTTCTATTTTCCTTGATCCTCTGTGAGCTCTAGAAACAAGAACATAAGCAAACATTCAGGTATTAGCATGGTAATATCATGCTTTGCTGGGAAAGGAACCCACCTGAAACAAGTACCATTTGACAACAAATACATACCTACACAACTGAGTACGCTTCCCTTAAACATTGTCTAGAAACCCCTTTTTTCTTAAGTAAAACCTGTAAGATATATCTCCACATGCTAACTACAACAGTATATCACATGTATCAGCAACCTTTACAATCCAAAGAGCCATCTTTACTTGCATTCTTAATGAATAAAACTTGTCTAGAGCCAAAAAACCTATGTAACCCTTTTGTAGTTTACTCAAAAGTACTTTTTGTACTTTACATATCCATCCATCCATCCATCCATCGTCTTCCGCTTATCCGGTGTCGGGTCGCAGGGGCAGCAGCTTCAGCCGGGAGGCCCAGACATCCCTCTCCCCAGCCACTTGAGCCAGCTCCTCCGGGGGAATCCCAAGGCGCTCACAGGCCAGCCGAGAAACATAGTCCCTCCAGCGTGTCCTGGGCCTTTCCCTGGGCCCGGAAACACCTCACCAGGGAGGCATCCAGGAGGCATCCTAACCAGATGCCCGAGCCACCTCAACTGGCTCCTCTCGACGTGGAGGAACAGCGGCTCTACTCTGAGTTCTTCCCCGGATGACTGAGCTCCTTACCGTATCTCTAAGAGAGAGCCCAGACACACTACGGTGAAAACTCATTTCGGCCGCTTGTATCCGGGATCTCGTCCTTTCGGTACAACGCCCGCTTCACAGCAGACGCCGCTCCAATCCACCTGTCAATCTCCCGCTCCATCTTCCCCTCATTCGTGAACAAGACCCCAAGATACTTAAACTCCTCCACTAGGGGTAGCACATCCTCCCCAACCCGGAGAAGGCACTCCTTTACCGGCTCAAGACCATGGTCTCAGATTTGGAGGCACTGATTCTCATCCCGGCCGCTTCGCACTCGGCTGCGAATCGTTCTAGTGAGAGCTGTAGATCACGCCCTGATGAAGCCAAT
Source organism: Fundulus diaphanus (assembly GCA_037039145.1). Lineage (NCBI taxonomy): Eukaryota > Metazoa > Chordata > Actinopteri > Cyprinodontiformes > Fundulidae > Fundulus > Fundulus diaphanus. The sequence continues at coordinate 2,463,490 of CM073130.1, forward strand.
AGGACCACGTCATCCGCGAATAGCAGAGCCCCCGATGTCCACGCAATGCTGCTGAGCCGCGTTAACCAACACACCCCCACAACATCTAGAGCCTTAAGGTACTCAGGACGAATCTCATCCACCCCCGGCGCCTTGCCACTGAGGAGCTTTTTAAGCAGAAGCAGCTGATATGTACCGGCAGTCAAAGTGGCAGGCGGCTCGGCTGGTCTTCGAGGCAAAAACTCGGGCGTGGGAAGAGTTTGGAGAGGCCATGGAGAAAGACTTCCGTACGGCTTCGAAGCGATTCTGGTCCACTATCCAGAAGAATACAGAAGCAGAATACTTCGAAGACCTCCTTAATCCCACCAACACGTACTTTACATATTTATGGAAAATGAAGGCAGAACATGTAATTTGCAACTTAGTGAAACAAAGCAAAGGACTAAACAAATCAAAGAACTTAGTGTCATTCTGGGGTGGAAATTCTATGCAAACATAGCATGAAGAACTGCAAAAATGCTAGAAGGAGCTTTGTTTTTACAGTACCTTTATATTTAGAAATATTTGTCCCATATTTATTTTTAAGTTGAGAAGAGTCATTTAGGAGGGCCTAAAGAGGACTAAAGAGCCAACTGTACATTCTCTAATTTAGTTTGTTAATTGTGGCATCGAAGAAAGATAAAAGCAGTTCAAAAAAACTTTGCCAAATCATGTTTACAAGAGAGTAGGTAATATGTGAGATTGTGTTTCTGAATTTACTTTATGCTTAACTTATGTGTCTTTTCAAACCCTGAGAATGGAAAAGTTTCTTAGCACAGTAAAAGAATTTTGTTGGTAGGCATGCAAATGCTCAGTCTTACATTGTAGTTGAACACAAATCAGCTTTAACCAATCCTTTCCCACGAATAATAATAAAAAATCTTTAGTCTGATCATTTGAGATAAATATACGTGTACATTTTTTAAATGGTAAATGGCTTGTACAGCACTTTATGTAACCCTTTTGACGACCCCAAAGCCCTTCACACTACAGTCCGTCATTCACCCATTCAGACACTGATGGTGGTGAGCTATGTTAGTAGCCACAGCTGCCCTGGGGCAGACTGACAGAAGCAAGGGTGCCATACTTCGGCGCCACCGGGCCCTCTGACCACCACCAGCAGGCAATTTTGGGTGAAGTGTCTTGCCCAAGGACGGGGCGGGGGATCAAACCGACCACCCGTAAATTGCAGGACAAACTCCATAACCTCTGCGCCACTATCGCCACATTTTTTTTCCCTCACACTATTACCGATAAAAAGCTGTTTTTTAAAATAGCTTATATCTGTTTATACATTTTAGGGAAAATGCATAATCTTTTACTGACATATGCATCTGTTTCCCGATCTTGTATCATCCTAAAGAGTCACAAACATAATTTCTTAATGGTTTAAACACCTTTTCACACTTTTGTGAATCACTAAACAAAGTTGCCACTCTTCCACCTTTTCCTTGCTGTCTGCTTTCGCAAAGAAAATTGTAGTTTGGAGGCATTGTCTATCAGAATAGGTGCCTCATTAAATTCATGTAACCATGTTTTGGTTAAAAACATTACATCAAGCTTATGGTCAGTAATGAAGTCATTGATTAAAAATTATTTTCCTGACAGGGGTCTATTGCTCAATAAAGCTAGTTTATATGATTTAGTTGTCATAGTTTGAGTTCTGTCATAAGCACAAGACAGATGACCCAGTATTCAGCCAGACAAGAGGATAAAATTAAAGAAGGTTTATTTAAACAAAAGGTGGGGAGCAGGAACCGGGATTTAACAAGCAGGCAGAAATGATGGACAGGGCAAGACAAAGCTCGTGGTTGATAAACAGTCCAGGGTCGGTACACAAACGGGCAGACTGGCTAAATGAGGTCAGGCAGGCTCGGTGGTCAGATAACAAATCCAGGTCGGCACACAGGCGGGCAGGTAAAACAGGCAGGGATCAGGCAAGCTCAGAAAATCCAAAGAACTGGCTAGGTCTGGTACACAGGTTAACAAGCAGGAACAGGCAGGAAAAACAGGATCAGGATCAGGCTGGCTCAGAAGTCAAAAGGCAAATTGGGTCGGTATCAACAGAGCAAGCAGAACAGAATACGCTGGATAAGACTCACCAATAGGCTTGAATTGATCTGGCAGATTGCAGGGGGCAGAGGCAGGTATAAGTAGGGGAGTGAGCAGGTGAATGGAGTAAAACCAATTACTGGAATGGGTGGAGCTAATCAGGGGAAGGAAAGTGACTGGAAGTAAACTGAAGCTGATCGGATGGTGACTGGAGAAGGGGAGTGACAGTTTGGTGACTAAGAGGTGAAAGAATGCTGGCAGGTGAACTGAATAAAGGCTGGTGACAGAAGTGATCGGAGTAGGCCAGAAGAACTGATAACATACAAAGTACAAGATCAAACCACAATAAAACCCAAACTATTCCATAAACCAAAACCCAAATCATGGCACTGTTGTAGTTTAGTTTCTGTTTTGGGTCCTTTCTTGTTTGATTTCCGTTATGGTTTATGTTCTGTCTTTGTCTCAGTTTTTGTTCTGTCTGAATCTCGGCACTGATGCCTGATAAATCAAGAATAGAATTTAAAATTCTTCTTCTAACGTATAAAGCCCTTAATAATCAAGCTCCATCATATATCAGAGCTCTGATTACCCCGTATGTTCCTAACAGAGCACTTCGCTCTCAGACTGCAGGTGTACTGGTGGTTCCTAGTCTCTAAAAGTAGAATGGGAGGCAGATCCTTTAGCTATCAGGCTCCTCTCCTGTGGAACCAACTCCCAGTTTTGGTCCGTGAGGCAGACACCCTGTCTACTTTTAAGACTAATCTTAAAACTTTCCTTTTTGACAAAGCTTATAACTAGAGTGGCTTATGTTGCCCTGAGCTACCTCTATAGTTATGCTTCTATAGGCTTAGGCTAATGGAGGACATCAGGGTCTATTTTTCTCACTCTATCGAGTTCTACTGTTCTTTAATTGTGCATTGCTTGCATTTCTGCTTATAACAATTTGTTCTCTCTCTTTTTTTTCTTCATAGTAGGTACATCTGGTCTGGCGTTCTGTTAGCTGAGACATCATCCAGAGAAGACAGCTCACCTGCTATTACTATCTAATGTGGAACAGATTACTGGATCAATGTTTGCTTCTGTGCTTGTTTGTCTGTCTTGTTGTCTCTGCTCTGTCTTCTGTAACCCCCAGTCGGTCGAGGCAGATGACCGTTCATACTGAGCCCGGTTCTGCTGGAGGTTTTTCCTTCCCGTCAATGGAGAGTTTTTCTTTCCACTGTCGCTTCATGCTTGCTCAGTATGAGGGATTTCGGCAAAGCCATGGACAATGCAGACGACTCTCTCTGTGGCTCTACACTTCTTTAGGAGTAAATGCTGCTTGTCAAGACTTTGATGCAATCAACTGGTTCCCTTATATAGGAAATTTTTGACCAATCTGTATAATCTGACCCAATCTGTATGATATGATTGAACTTGACTTTGTAAAGTGCCTTGAGATGACATGTTTCATGAATTGGCGCTATATAAATAAAATTGAATTGAATTGATCTGATCACCCATTGAACACACCTGCTTAACTCCGCCCTGTTTCTTATTGCCTGTTCATCTGATCCACCTTCATTAGTCAGTATAAATTCAGCCTTCACACCTGGCTGTCAGTGCCAGATCATTTACGAGCCTATTGGTGAGTCTAATCCAGCATTGTTGTTCCTGATTGACCTGTTGATGTGGACCCGATTTGCCCCCGGATTCTGAGCCAGCCTGACCCCTGTATTTCCTGTTTTTCCTACCTGATTGGACTGTCTGCCTGTATTACCTAACCTGATCTGTCCTCTGTCATCCGAGCCTGTCTAACTCCTTTTCTGATCTGACTGCCTGCCTGTTGCCTGACCGGACCTGTCTTTGGAGATTGGAGCTAGCCTGTCCCCTGTTTTTGATTCTTAAATTTGCCGTTTATTGGCTCCAGGCTGTTTTTGGTATTAGGATGATGTCGTCCCATTTGTTTTCACCTGGTCATCTTCTGTTTAATAAATTGCCTTTTATTATAACCTCTGCTTGTTCGGCTGAATTCTAGGTCCTACGTATCCGTTTCCTGACATTAGTAGTTGACATTGTCTGGTTGCATCTGTCAATTTATGGCTTCTAAGTAGGATTGTTTATTTCTGTTTTTTATCCTTTAGCTTTGTTCTTTCTTCTTTGTAGCATCACAGATATTTTAGAGCTATAAATAGAAAATTACAACAAAATCAAAAGACCTAAGGATTATGAACAGTGGCAGTTTCTGATATGGGTGTCTAGGAAAATTCCTGGTGTGTATAAATACCATCTAAATACATGTGTTTGTGATTTTTTATTTATTTAAAAAGGGACAGTACATATTAATGAACATACATGTATGTCAATATGCCAGATTGTAGCCATTGGCTATTTGTAGTCCCTGGACAGGTTGATGTTAACATGAAATTTAAAATAAAACAAACATAAGACACATACATTACAAGCAGGCCAGACAGAAACAGTACGTTAGGGTCACTTACAACAGCAAACTACACAAGATAGACTCAGGACGAAGACAGACAGGAGCAATTACGCATTAATATACTCAAAAAAGTAGTTCTTGAACTTTGTACTAGCCCTAAAGTGTGAGATGTATTGGACATACCCTAAAGTGCAAATATACTGCATATACCCTTAAAGTGCAAGATATATACACATGGCCTAAGTGTCCATTTGAGTTCTTATAAAATATGCTCATGAGTTTGAGTTGACCTTAGCCATTCCTTAAGATAATTGCCAGCCCATGCAAGCCTTTATAGATAAGACAGGCATTTTACATTTTATAAAGTTTTCAAAACTCAATAAATTATATTTTGACAAAATATTACAATGGTGATGAATGTTTTTTTTCCAAAATTTTCAATACTTTTTTTGTATAGCCCCTCTATTGGCTTCAGGATTGTAACATCGGTCAGAGACCAGCTGGTTATACAATAGCTTACATGGGAAAATATCATACAGTGCAAAAACATCATGGCAGCTTTGTTCGTCAGTGATCCCCTTGTTTGATTAAAATTATAAATGTTAAATTTAGTTATCTGTGTTATCATTTTTATGTGACTTTTAAAGGAGAGAGTAGTGTCTAGCAGCACACCCAAATATTTAAATTCTGATACTAGTTGTAATTTATCATCTCAAAAAAACACATTAGAGCGCCTGTTATGTGTGGCTCTTTTAGAAAGCATCAAACAGACTGTTTCCTGTGTATTCAGGAGAAGACAGGACCTGCTGAGCCACATCTGAATACGAATCAGTGCTGTTGTAAGAATTTGTGCTGCTTCATCAGATGATTTTGCACTCGTATAGATCACAGCATCATCAGCATACAACTGTAAATCCACACCCCGACAAACCTCTGAAAGATTATTAATAAATAAAGAAAAGAAAATGGGTCCCAAGACTGATCCATTGGGGCACCCCTAGTGGACAGTTTGCAAGGGATGATGTCACTCCATTTACCACAGTAGCTTGTTTTCGGTTAGACAAGTATGAGGTCATCCATTTAATGGCCTAGTCAGAAAAATTAAAAGAAGCTAGTTTGAAAGAAGTACACTATGATTCACAACATCAAAAGCTTTTCTCAAGTCTAAAAAGACTGCTCCTACAAAATGACTTTTTACTTTCTCTATAAATAGTGTTATTGCAGTTTCTGTGGAATGGTGGACACAAAACACAAATTACATAAGGTGTAAAGGAGTCAGGCCACTTTCCTAACTGTTTTGCAACCCATTTATCAAGCACCTTTGAAAACACTGGTAATATACTAATTGGTCCATAATTAATCATATTACTTTTATCACCACAAAATTGGAGTCACAGTGGCCATCTACCAAGTCTGTGGCACAATGGAGTGTTTCATAGATAGATTGATTAAATGATTAATTGGTTTTACTAACAACATTTTGAAACCTTGCATCAGGGCTTCAACCATGCGGAGGGTAGACAGTCGGGGGGGGGGGGTTGCCCAGGGTGCCAAACAGGCTAGGACCATTCCTGATCATGACGTTAATCGGTCTATAGTTATATGATTGGTCTGCCTTTCCTAATTTGAAAACTGGCATTATTCTTGACTGTTACTAACCATTTAGAAACTCTCCATTTTTCAAAAAGAGTATTACCAAATGAGTTAAGAGGTTTTACCATGTCCATCCATCCATCCATCCATTTTCTAACACGTCTATCCCTTGTGGGGTCGCGAAGGGTGCTGGTGCCTATCTCCAGCTGTCAATGGCCGAGAGGCGGGGTACACCCTGGACAGGTTGTCAGTCTATCGCAGGTTTTACCATGTCCTATGTATTTATTATTTTTTCAAAAGGACATATCAATGTAGAAGACATATTAAGAACAACTTTTTTATTTCATTTATAGCCTAGATAAAATATTTTTGGTGGTAAATATAGTTTACATCGGGAGAATGGACTACAACCATCAATAGCTATCAGTCTTCTACATGTAGCAACCATTAGAGCTCGAATAGCCTGTCTGCATAATTACAACTTGAATGCAAAATGCTGTTTATGTCCTCAAACCCTCCAACGAGGTGGTGTGTGTTCTTGTTCTTGCAGCTGAGCGAGAGCATCATTACCAGTAAATGACTTTGATGTAAAGTGAGGCTTTTTTCGGTCCTCACTTTAATCAGTCGCAGCTGATTTTATTTTGTTTATGATTTTCTCTGTCTTCCATTTGTTGGTCCTTCTACTTATTGTGTGAAATAAATATCTACAGGTAAAAGCCAGTAAATTAGAATATTTTGAAAAACTTGATTTATTTCAGTAATAGCATTCAAAAGGTGTAACTTGTACATTATATTTATTCATTACATACAGACTGATGCATTCAAATGTTTATTTCATTTAATTTTGATGATTTGAAGTGGCAACAAATGAAAATCCAAAATTCCGTGTGTCACAAAATTAGAATATTGAGTAAGGGTTAAATTTTGAAGACACCTGGTGCCACAAACTAATCAGCTGATTAACTCAAAACACCTGCAAAGGGCTTTAAATGGTCTCTCAGTCCAGTTCTGAAGCCTACACAAACATGGGGAAGACTTCAGATTTGACAGCTGTCCAAAAGGCGACCATCGACACATTGCACAAGGAGGGAAAGACACAAAAGGTTATTGCTGAAGAGGCTGGCTGTTCTCAGAGCTCTGTGTCCAAACACATTAATAGAGAGGCAAAGGGAAGGAAAAACTGTGGTCAGAAAAAGTGTACAAGCGATAGGGATCACCGCGCCGTAGTCAAGATTGTGAAAAAAAAAACATTCAAAAATATGGGGGAGATTCACAAGGAGTGGACAGCTGCTGGAGTCAGTGCTTCAAGATCCACCACCAAGAGACGTTTGAAAGACATGGGTTTCAACTGCCGCATACCTCGTGTCAAGCCACTGTTGACCAAGAAACAGCACGAAAAGCGTCTCACCTGGGCTAAGGAAAAAAAGAGCTGGACTGCTGCTGAGTGGTCCAAAGTCATGTTTTCTGACGAAAGCAAATTTTGCATTTCCTTTGGAAATCGAGGTCCCAGAGTCTGGAGGAAGACAGGAGAGGCACAGGATCCACATTGCCTGAAGTCTAGTGTAAAGTTTCCACCATCAGCTGATTAGTTTGTGGCACCAGGTGTCTTCAAAATTTAACCCTTACACAATATTCTAATTTTGTGACACACGGAATTTTGGATTTTCATTTGTTGCCACTTCAATTCATCAAAATTAAATGAAATAAACATTTGAATGCATCAGTCTGTGTGCAATGAATAAATATGATGTACAAGTTACACCTTTTGAATGCAATTACTGAAATAAATCAAGTTTTTCAAAATATTCTAATTTACTGGCTTTTACCTGTATTAGCACTAACTGTGGGACAACTCTATGTATTTTAATAATTCCATCTGTTGAACCTGTCTATTTTATTTAGAACAGAAATGTTAGTTTCATCATATGTCAAACACTGAATATTTGCTGCTGAGCCTTTGACCGATCTGGTGATGTTTCCCCTCCCTCCTGTCCACCGCGGTGAAGTTAGTTTGATATTGGAAATTTGACATTCAAGCTCCGCGGAGTCAGCGGGATCTAGCTCACGGTTGATCCGGTTGAAGTACTCCATTTTCGGCCAGCGTCTCTCAGCTGCTCCCTTCTTCCACATGCGGTGGTGCAGTTAGGGACCGTCAAAAAAAGTTTTGAACCAAGCACTCTTGAGAAATAAAAATCAATTAATTCCTTATCTAGTGACCAGCTAAGACAAAACTAATAGGAAATCATGCCAATAAATAACATCTGTAAGGCACACTCATTTTTATCCCATTTTAAGCCTTTGCTTATTTTTAAAGAATTTTTATTATAGAAAAATTTGATATTTTTTCAATAGCTTCCAGGTCATGTTACCCTCTGACTCCAAAATGATGTCAAATTGTTCTACTATTTTACCTTGATGGGGCACACTATTTTTTTATCCCATTTTAAGGTTTTTCCTATTTTTAAAGAATTTTTATTATAAAAATAATAGATATTTCTTCAATAGCTTCCAGGTCATGTGACCCACTGACTCCAAAATGATGTCAAATTGTTCTACTACATTAGCTTGATGGGGCACACTCATTTTTATCCCATTTTAAGCCTTTGTTTATTTTTAAAGAATTTTTATTAGAGAAAAATGTGATATTTCTTCAATAGCTTCCAGGTCATGTGACCTACTCACTCCAAATCTATGTCAAATTGTTCTACTACTTTAGCTTGATGGGGCACACTCATTTTTATTCCATTTTAAGCCTTTTTCTATTTTTAAAGAATTTTTATTATAGAAAAATGTGATATTCATTCAATAGCTTCCAGGTCATGTGACCTACTCACTCCAAATCTATGTCAAATTGTTCTACTATTTTACCTTGATGGGGCACACTCATTTTTATTCCATTTTAAGCCTTTTTCTATTTTTAAAGAATTTTTATTATAAAAATAGGTGATATTTCTTCAATAGCTTCCAGGTCATGTGACCTACTCACTCCAAATCTATGTCAAATTGTTCTACTACTTTAGCTTGATGGGGCACACTCATTTTTATTCCATTTTAAGCCTTTTTCTATTTTTAAAGAATTTTTATTATAGAAAAATGTGATATTCATTCAATAGCTTCCAGGTCATGTGACCTACTCACTCCAAATCTATGTCAAATTGTTCTACTATTTTACCTTGATTGGGCACACTAATTTTTATCCCATTTTAAGCCTTTTTCTATTTTTAAATAATTTTTATTATATAAATAGGTGATATTTCTTCAATAGCTTCCAGGTCATGTGACCCACTGACTCCAAATTATGTCAAATTGTTCTACTACATTAGCTTGATGGGGCACACTCATTTTTATCCCATTTTAAGCCTTTGTTTATTTTTAAATAATTTTTATTAGAGAAAAATGTGATATTTCTTCAATAGCTTCCAGGTCATGTGACCTACTGACTCCGAATCTATGTCAAATTGTTCTACTACTTTAGCTTGATGGGGCACACTCATTTTTATTCCATTTTAAGCCTTTTTCTATTTTTAAAGAATTTTTATTATAAAAATAATAGATATTTCTTCAATAGCTTCCAGGTCATGTGACCCACTGACTCCAAAATGATGTCAAATTATTCTACTATTTTACCTTGATGGGGCACACTCATTTTTATCCCATTTTAAGCCTTTTTCTATTTTTAAAGAATTTATATTATAGAAATAATAGATATTTCTTAAATAGCTTCCAGGTCATGTGACCCACTGACTCCGAATCTATGTCAAATTGTTCTACTACTTTAGCTTGATGGGGCACACTCATTTTTATTCCATTTTAAGCCTTTTTCTATTTTTAAAGAATTTTTATTATAAAAATAATAGATATTTCTTCAATAGCTTCCAGGTCATGTGACCCACTGACTCCAAATCTCTGTCAAATTGTTCTACTACAAATTTACACATTGTGTAAACATTGTTGCACATTGTTGCACATTTACACACACACAAGTCATTTCAAATGGCAACTGTCTGACTTTAAGAAATACTAAAAGAAATCAAGAAAAAAATTTGGTAGTCAGTAATGGTTACTTTTTTAGGCCAAGCAGAGGGAAAATAATATGGAATCACTCAATTCTGAGGAAAAAATTATGGAATCATGAAAAACAAAAGAACGCTCCAACACAAAAAAAAGCCAGCACCACCTCTGGCTTTTCTAACAGCTTGCAGTCTCTGAGGCATGGACTTAATGAGTTTTCATCAATCTGGCTCCAACTTTCTCTGATTGCTGTTGCAGGTTGGAGCCTCGTCATGGACCATTTTCTTCACATTCCACCAAAGATTTTCAATTGGATTAAGATCCGGACTATTTGCAGGCCATGACATCGACCTTGTGTCTTTTTCAAGGAATGTTTTCACAGTTTTTGCTCTATGGCAAGCTGCATTATCATCTTGAAAAATGATTTCGTCATCCCCAAACATCCTTTCAATTGATGGGATAAGAAAAGTGTCCAAAATCTCTATGTAAACTCCTGCATTTATTTATCTGTCTTCCTTGGATGATGTCACAGTTAACAGAACGCCATACCAGGTGTACCTACTATGAAGAAAAAAAGAGAGAGCAAAAAGTTAAAAGCTGAAATGAAGACAAGCAATGCAAAACTGGAGAGCAGTAGGAGACTTAAGCAGAGTGAGAAAAATAGACCCTGATGTCCTCCAGTAGCCTATGCCTATAGCAGCATAACTATAGAGGTAGCTCAGGGTAACATGAGCCACTCTAACTATAAGCTTTGTCACAAAACAAAATTTTAAGATTAGTCTTAAAATTAGACGGGGTGACTGCCTCACGGACCAAAATTGGGAGTTGGTTCCACAGGAGAGGTAACCTGACCCTAGCCAAATGAATTTCGCTCCGCCTTGCTCCACTCATCCATCTGGAACTGATCCATAGGAATAGCGTTTAAGAAGGCTGTGCCTTATCAAAAATCCTTGCATATGATTGGATAAGCCACTTCTCTGTCATCTTTATCGACGTGCTATTTCAACCACTCACACCGAAGCCAACCCGTGACGCTGATGAGAGCGACGCAGGAAAAAACAAAACTTGCCAAATCCGGTCGGGAGAAGGTCGAAAACACCGTTTCCACCAACAATAGCTGGTGAAGATTCTCAGTCATCCAGTCATATTGAGAAAGCTTCCTGGAGAGGAAGCGAAATGTCTTCAACTACGGAAAACAAGTCCAGTTGCTTTGTTTTTTACTTTTTTTTCAGTCTCATGGTCGCTTCTCCACTACGTCACATCTATGAAACTCCAGCCCTGCGTCCTGATTGGCTGGACAATAAAATTGGTTGAAGAAATCACTCTCTATGGAATAGGTCCCAGATGGATGTGAGTGAAGCTAGGCGGAGCTAAGCAGAACGAAATTCATCTGGCTCGTCAGGTTACAGGAGAGGAGCCTGACAACTAAAGGATCTGCCTCCCATTCTACTTTTAGAGACTCTAGGAACCACCAGAAGACCTGCAGTCTGAGAGCGAAGTGCTCTGTTAGGAACATACGGGGTAATCAGAGCTGTGATATATGATGGAGCTTGATTATTAAAGGCTTTATTCGTTAGAATTAATTTTTTTTATTCTGTTGTATAAATTACAATCACTCAATTCTGAGGAAAGATTATGGAATCACCTTGTAAATTTCCATCCCCAAAACTAAAACCTGCATCAAATTAGACCTGCTCGTTAGTCTGCAATAAAAAGGAGTGATGACATCTTGGAGAGCTGCTGCACCAAGTGGACTGACATGAAAAATGGCTCCAACACGAGAGATGTCAGCTGAAACAAAGGAGAGGATTATCAAGCTCTTAAAAGAGTGTAAGTCATCACGCAATGTTGCAAAAGATGTTGGTTGTTCACAGTCAGCTGTATCTAAAATCTGGACCAAATACAAACGACATGGGAAGGTTGTAAAAGGCAAACATACTGGTAGACCAAGGAAGACACCACAGCGTCAAGACAGAAAACTTAAAGCAATGTGTCTCAAAAATCGAAAATTCACAACAAAACAAGTGAGGAACGAATGGAAGGAAACTGGAGTCAACGTCTGTGACAGAACTGTAGGAAAAAGCCTAAAGGAAATGGATTTACATACAGGAAAGCTAAAAGTAAGCCATCATTAACACCTAAACAAACAAAAAAAAACAAGGTTTCAAGGAAAGCAATCGTGGACTGTGGATGACTGGATGAAAGTGATATTCAGTAATGAATCTCGACTCTGCATTGGGCAAGGAGATGATGCTGGAACTTTTGTTTGGTGCCGTACCAATGAGACTTGTAAAGATGACTGCCTGAAGAGAACATGCAAATATCCACAGTCATTGATGATATGGGGCTGCATGTAAGGTAAAGGCACTGGGGAGATGGCTGTCATTACATCTTCAATAAATGCAGGAGTTTACATAGAGATTTTGGACACTTTTCTTATCCCATCAATTGAAAGGATGTTTGGGGATGACGAGATCATTTTTCAAGATGATAATGCAGCTTGCCATAGAGCAAAAACTGTGAAAACATTCCTTGAAAAAGACACAAGGTCGATGTCATGGCCTGCAAATAGTCCGGATCTTAATCCAATTGAAAATCTTTGGTGGAATGTGAAGAAAATGGTCCATGACGAGGCTCCAACCTGCAACAGCAATCAGAGAAAGTTGGAGCCAGATTGATGAAAACTCATTAAGTCCATGCCTCAGAGACTGCAAGCTGTTAGAAAAGCCAGAGGTGGTGCTGGCTTTTTTTGTGTTGGAGCGTTCTTTTGTTTTTCATGATTCCATAATTTTTTCCTCAGAATTGAGTGATTCCATATTATTTTCCCTCTGCTTGGCCTAAAAAAGTAACCATTACTGACTACCAAATTTTTTTCTTGATTTCTTTTAGTATTTCTTAAAGTCAGACAGTTGCCATTTGAAATGACTTGTGTGTGTGTAAATGTGCAACAATGTGCAACAATGTTTACACAATGTGTAAATTTGTAGTAGAACAATTTGACAGAGATTTGGAGTCAGTGGGTCACATGACCTGGAAGCTATTGAAGAAATATCTATTATTTTTATAATAAAAATTCTTTAAAAATAGAAAAAGGCTTAAAATGGAATAAAAATGAGTGTGCCCCATCAAGCTAAAGTAGTAGAACAATTTGACATAGATTCGGAGTCAGTGGGTCACATGACCTGGAAGCTATTTAAGAAATATCTATTATTTTTATAATAAAAATTCTTTAAAAATAGAAAAAGGCTTAAAATGGAATAAAAATGAGTGTGCCCCATCAAGCTAAAGTAGTAGAACAATTTGACATAGATTTGGAGTCAGTGGGTCACATGACCTGGAAGCTATTTAAGAAATATCTATTATTTCTATAATATAAATTCTTTAAAAATAGAAAAAGGCTTAAAATTGGATAAAAATGAGAGTGCCCCATCAAGGTAAAATAGTAGAATAATTTGACATCATTTTGGAGTCAGTGGGTCACATGACCTGGAAGCTATTGAAGAAATATCTATTATTTTTATAATAAAAATTCTTTAAAAATAGAAAAAGGCTTAAAATGGAATAAAAATGAGTGTGCCCCATCAAGCTAAAGTAGTAGAACAATTTGACATAGATTCGGAGTCAGTAGGTCACATGACCTGGAAGCTATTGAAGAAATATCACATTTTTCTCTAATAAAAATTATTTAAAAATAAACAAAGGCTTAAAATGGGATAAAAATGAGTGTGCCCCATCAAGGTAAAATAGTAGAATAATTTGACATCATTTTGGAGTCAGTGGGTCACATGACCTGGAAGCTATCGAAGAAATATCACCTATTTTTATAATAAAAATTCTTTAAAAATAGAAAAAGGCTTAAAATGGGATAAAAATGAGTGTGCCCCATCAAGGTAAAATAGTAGAACAATTTGACATAGATTTGGAGTGAGTTGGTCACATGACCTGGAAGCTATTGAATGAATATCACATTTTTCTATAATAAAAATTCTTTAAAAATAGAAAAAGGCTTAAAATGGAATAAAAATGAGTGTGCCCCATCAAGCTAAAGTAGTAGAACAATTTGACATAGATTTGGAGTGAGTAGGTCACATGACCTGGAAGCTATTGAAGAAATATCAAATTTTTCTCTAATAAAAATTATTTAAAAATAAACAAAGGCTTAAAATGGGATAAAAATAAGTGTGCCCCATGAAGCTAATGTAGTAGAACAATTTGACATCATTTTGGAGTCAGTGGGTCACATGACCTGGAAGCTATTGAAGAAATATCTATTATTTTTATAATAAAAATTCTTTAAAAATAGAAAAAAGCTTAAAGTGGGATAAAAATGAGTGTGCCCCATCAAGGTAAAATAGTAGAACAATTTGACACAGATTTTGTGTCAGTGGGTCACATGACCTGGAAGCTATTTAAGAAATATCTATTATTTCTATAATATAAATTCTTTAAAAATAGATAAAGGCTTAAAATGGGATAAAAATGAGTGTGCCCCATCAAGGTAAAATAGTAGAACAATTTGACATCATTTTGGAGTCAGTGGGTCACATGACCTGGAAGCTATTGAATGAATATCACATTTTTCTATAATAGAAATTCTTTAAAAATAGAAAAAGGCTTAAAATGGAATAAAAATGAGTGTGCCCCATCAAGCTAAAGTAGTAGAACAATTTGACATAGATTTGGATTCAGTGGGTCACATGACCTGGAAGCTATTGAAGAAATATCAATTATTTTTATTATAAAAATTCTTTAAAAATAAACAATGGCTTAAAATGGGATAAAAATTAGTGTGCCTTACAGATGTTATTTATTGGCATTATTTTCTATTAGTTTTGTCTTAGCTGGTCACTAGATAAGGAATTTATTGATTTTTATTTCTCAAGAGTGCTTGGTTCAAAACTTTTTTGACGGTCCCTAACTGCACCACCGCATGTGGAAGAAGGGAGCAGCTGAGAGACGCTGGCCGAAATCGGAGTCCTTCAACCGGATCAACCGTGAGCTAGATCCCGCTGACTCCGCGGAGCTTGAATGTCCAATGTCCAATATCAAACTAACTTCACCGCGGTCTCCTGTCCCCGTCGGTTGCGCCACGGACTGAAAGTGAAAAGTTGCGCTCCTTCGTGTGTAGCAGCCTGCCAGACAGCCTGGCTGCAGGGGCACCGCGCAGCCGGATCATCGACTGCTGTTTTATTCGCTTCCAGCAACATGGAGCCTCCGGACTTCAAGGCCATGAACCTGACGGCGAAGCCGGCGTCGCCAGCGTTTCCACTCTGCGAGGAATGGAGGGAGGGCGCCGAAGGCTCTTTGTTCCACCTCGCCAACATACTCCTTTTCCTCGGCTTCATGGGAGGAAGCGGCTTCTACGGACTGCTTTACCTGTTCACCTTCCTGACTCTGGGCTTCTTCTGCAGCAGTCTGTGGGCATGGTCGGACCCATGCACCACGGATACTTTTCTCTGGACCTTCGTCCTGTTTGTGGCGTGTTTGGCCCAAGCTCTGTATATAGCCTACAAGTTGAGGAGCCTGACATTCGACAAGGACTTTGAGGAACTGTATAACTGCATGTTTAAAAAACTCGGAGTGTCCCTTCCACATTTTGGAAAGATAGTGTCCTCCAGTGACGGAACTGTCCACACCTTGGAGAAGGGCCAGTGCTTTGCTGTAGAAGGAAAAACGGCTATTGACAAGCTGTCTGTGCTTCTGTCTGGCAGGTGACTGCATGACGGCTTCACTTCAGCAAGGCTAAAAATACCAAAACAAAAACTAATCCTGTCAATTCTTCACTAGTCCAGCATTGAAGTTGTTTTAGTTTAAAAATGAAGCTGACTGAAAAGGAATTATCCAAGTTCAGCCAATTAATCTTTAAACAGCTAATGTACAAAATCTCACATTTCAGCTGTTCTTTAAAAGTTTTAAAAGTGGTGAACAAACAAAGACATTGTTTAGCTTTCTGTATCCCGCTGGATTCTCTGACTGCTTGAATAGTAGAAGGCATGGACCGTATGAAATAAAATCTGATCCTTCAGTCAGGTTCCAGATCCACTTTACAGGATAAAACTCTATCATGATTATGAAGCAAACCATAATTTAATTCCATCCATCCATCCATTTTCTGGTTTTTATTTGTGTCCAAAATCTTAATTTCACAGTTGTATTTTGACCTCTTTACTGGTACTTTTTTAAATTATCATTATAATTATCAAACCTTTATACAAGTAGTTTCATTGAGACACAAATGTTCATTTACAAGAGAGCCCAGTTAGAACCGTCACTTTGCAACAAACAAAGGTCTTTGATCAGTGAACAGATGAGCACAGGATGAGCTCCTGTAAAGTTAAACAGTGTTCATAACGTTTTCAGCCGAGGTCTTTTTGAAAAATCAGAATACTAAATAATGCTGAACAAGAAAAATTTAAATTACAGTTTGTAACACACTACATCACTTCAAAGGGACATATGCAAAATCCACTTCTTTATCCCTTATATTTTGTGGTGTACTTGGAGTCTATGAATTCAGAAAATTTTAATGTAATCTGTCCAGATACTGCATAGATATCTTTACATTCTGGTTGGGTCATATTTTTCAAGCCATTCCATTTTCACTATTCTCTAATACGTTTTTGAATAATTACATAACGGTATTTGCTGCAGAACTGCTAAACAAGGTCATGGAGATCCGGCTTACCAATTTATTGAATCCGCCATTTATTTGTAAGACTGATTTTTGTAGTCCAAGCTGAAGGATATCAAAGCTACAAGTGATAAGTCAAAATGTTTGGTTGTTCATTACACCGTCCCCCAGCAGATTACAAAAATGCCTGATGGAGGTCCAGAGGAACACTCTGCGACCTGGAATGGGTTGGGGCGTGAAGTGCCTTGATTAGATTTAAAGAGACAGCACCAAAAAGAGTTGCTCTCAGACGTACCTCAGAACAGGGGTAAAAAGGGGCACCTGAGGGTAAATTCATGAGGATTTCAGACCAAAGCATGGCAGTTCCACTCTCTATAGTGAATGCTTTACATGTGGAAAGGAAGAACTGAAAATCATATGTCCCCTTTGATGATGACATTTTTTTGATTTTGTTTAAATAACAGTCAGGGAAGCTGGCACTTTCTTTGCTAAGAGGTTTTTTCCCACAAAGTGAAAGTCCTGAAGCAGACCTATAGCTCAACTAATGATATTCTACATAGACATGGATAACAGTGACCCCGATTTGACTGCTAAAGAGTTTAACAAGCAACGTTTTCAGCTTTGTTATTTAAAAAGGGCAAAGTTAGCCTTATCCATCACTTCTGTCAGTCTGCCCCAGGACAGCTGTGGCTACTAACATAGCTCACCAATATGTGTGTGAATGGGTGAATGACTGGTTGTAGTGTAAAGCACTTTGGGGTTTCCGGACTAGTTAAAGCACTGTACAAGTATAAGCCATTCACCATTTACCATTCATGTGTCTAAATGCCACCAGTTCTGTGCAGAAAGAGTTCTGCAGCATGTACCTTTTTTCTAACATTGTCCTTTTTCATGTCATGATGTCAGCAGCAGCTGTTGCAGACAGGAATCACAGATGAGCTGATGGATAGGCCCAAAGCTGAATATAATAAAAGTCTTCAACTGTATTTTAATTAAAGTTTTCTCCTTCTAGA
Source organism: Fundulus diaphanus (assembly GCA_037039145.1). Taxonomy (NCBI): domain Eukaryota; kingdom Metazoa; phylum Chordata; class Actinopteri; order Cyprinodontiformes; family Fundulidae; genus Fundulus; species Fundulus diaphanus. The sequence continues at coordinate 2,481,227 of CM073130.1, forward strand.
TACAGACGTTTGTGATGACTCTGTTATAGATTAACAGTAACAGATCAACTTTCTATCTGTTCTCTTCCAGAATCTGTGTGACGGTTAATGGAGAGTTCCTGCATTACATCTACCCTTTCCAGTTCCTGGATTCTCCGGAATGGGATTCTCTGAGACCCTCAGAAGAAGGAATATTCCAGGTTTTTTTACTCTTCTACATCACTTTTTTTTTATAACTGTGACTTTTTAAAACCCTCTCATCTGTGATACCCCTCAATTTCTGAGCACAAATTTACACTTTTCTTTTCTACAGTTTCCGGTTTTCGGCAACTCATCTCTATCTCTTGAAAATACTTTGCTTCTCAAACCAGATCAGACAGGAAATAGCCTCTGAGCTCAGGTTACACTATTGATCATTTTATTTAATTCCGGCCAAAAATAAATTTAAATATTGTGTGTATCTTCTGACCTAAACATACATTGGAGTATTTGGTCACTCTAAACTTTCCTCAGGTGTGTGTGGATGGAAGTTTGCCTCATATGCCTCAGATGGCCTTTGATTGAATGGCCAACCAAAATATTCTGTCTTGTTGAGTATGGTGAACTTCTCATAAATGATATATCCATCCATCCACCCATTTTCCTTCACGCTCATCCCTGTTGGGGTCGCGAGGGATGCTGGGTGCCTATCTCCAGCTGTCAATGGGCGAGAGGCGGGGTACACCCTGGACAGGTCGCCTGTCCATCGCAGATAAATGATATATTTAAAAGACTATTTATATATATTTCAGATAACTCTTTTTAACATTTATACTGTACGAGTTTACAGTGTTGTACGGTAAATCACAACTTGTTCTGTGTTTTTCCTCCTCAGGTGACTCTGCATGCTGATCATCAGTGCAGATACGTAGCCTGGAGGAGGAAGAAATTGTACCTGCTTTTTGCTAAGCACCGCTTCATAGCCAGGATCTTTGCCCTGCTTGTGCGCAATGACATAGCTGAAAAAGTGTACTCACTTAGTGACAAGGCTTTTGATAAGGCAGGTCACCGCTATGATCTTCGCTTACCAAGTTACTGCCACATGCCAGGGCCAGAATTAGAAAGAGCACATGACCCCCTGGAAGTTCCCGTGCCAGGGAAAAGGACTGCCTGATCATACACACATACTTTCAGTGTCAGGCCTCTACGTATAGAGCTTACTTTCTGCATTAAAAAAAGTTGTTGGAGCTAAAACCTCTCCGTGCTTGGGACAATGTTGAAGTGATTAGCCAATCTTTACTCACAAGTACTCCTCAGCTGTAAAATACGAATCCCAAAGAAAACCAAGTCAATCCCTCTATAAGTGAAGCTGAAGCCTGGGTGCTGTTTGTCAGGCAGGTCTACAGCCACAGACATGCCAAGGATTAATTACAGCACATTCTGGAGTTCCTTTCACAGTAACCAAACTAGAATTCACTAAACAGTTTCTGGTGGGATAGAAAGAGGAAAGTTGCTGCATAAAAACTTGGGAAGATACTGAACTGGAGGCATTGACTCAACATCAGTGTGTGAAAGTTCAGTGTGTGAAATGCTGCCAGATACAGGTGTGCAGCTGTGCATCATCTTTGCTGCAAGTCATAACTACCAGATTTGGCTCTGCAGAGTATAAAGGCTGTTAATAATAAAAGGTTGAATGTTTTTCCATCTCCAGAGTACACCAAGCTAAATATTTATTCTAAATCTGTGAAAGAAAATCTATGGAATATTATTTGCATTGAGCAACTTAAATTTCACATTGAATCATATTCTGGATTTAATCTAGGTATGCAACTGGGGTTAGAATATTTCCCTTCAAATGTACAATGCAAATCATAAACAGCTTCTCATTTTTATTTCAGTCTTTTATCCCCTACTCAATTTTTCATCAATTTAATTATTAACAGTGAATTAGATGATAGTTTTGACTGAGCAGTTCATTCATTACTGGGCATATTAATCAAAATGTCTGCATGTCCCAACAAAAGTAGTATGCTCACTAACAAAAAGAGTTGAGCATTAAGTTATGGACCAAGAAGGAATTGTCAGATTTAGATGTAATTTGCAGACACAAACTGGTTGAATAAATTATTCAGTTTTTAAGTGCTGTTTAAATTTCCATGAGTACAAGGAACTCTGGTACTGCAACTAGTCTGAGCCCAGGGGCCCACATACTGTTAAAACCGACCATGTACAGATGTCACAGTGGATCTGACGGCCTCATTGTGTTACCAAGAATCCACTCCACATTGTCCAAATGCACAATACGACAACCTGACTTCATGCAAACCTTTAAGGGGACCCCTATCAAACTCAAACTGAACATCTTCTCTGATGCTGTTCACTCACTGTTTTTGGGTGATTGTCCAATGCTCTGGAAACTGCCTCTAATATGGTTGCATTTCACATGGTGTTTAAACTTGCTGTACGCTGAACCTAGAGGCAAACATCATTGGACAAATAGGAGCATAGATGGAGATAATAGCACTGTTGGAGAAATTGATTTAAAATAGCTGCTTGCAACATACGATTGTGATAAGTACATTCAAATTATATCAGTGTGCTGATGTGTATACAGAGATGTGCTATTTGTTTGGAAATGTTGTGCTCTCATGATAATGTGAAATATTCATGTTTCCTGTTCTTTTGGACACAGATTAAAGAATGCTCTGGGAGTTAAATATTTTTTGTTTTATTCTCACAGTCACTTCTTCATAAGGCTACTTATGTAGACAGGTCATAAATAATAAATATGTACAGACATCGATTATGGACTTGTAGATCACTGAAGGAGAAAAAAATCTTTGTCATTACACATTACAGTAACATTTGCCTCCCTTAGGAAGCAGTGGGCAGTTTACAGCAGCCCGGTAGCAATCTGGCTCTAAAAGTCTTGCTCAGGGATAGTGGCACTCTGCAGGGTTCAACCCGGGTATTTGCAGCCTTCACAGAACACAAGGGTGCTGCTCTAACCACTAGGCCACTACTACCTAGTGTAGACCCTGTCTTGAACCAGTCTTTGATACATGGACTCTTTAAAACAAAGAAAATATTTTAAATTGTTTTCTAAGAAGAGTCCCTCAATTAGGAAAACTTTAATGCCAGAAATGGAAAATCCTGAAAACAATGCATCACCAGCAGGAGCAAGTTTGTTGTGTATTTTTAGGTACGTTTTACAAAACAAGAATTTTGAGCTGTGGAAAAAAACGTGTGATTTTTATTTAATGCTATAAAATAAAACGGATGTTTAAAAATCCTAAAGTGGTGAAACATCAGCACTGTTCAGGTCACCTGTTATACGAGGCCCCCTGTTGGAGCTTTCCGGTATTGCTCGCGCTTGCCTGCCTAATTTAGTCTGCCCTGTCAGCTCTGTGGAATGTGAGATGCACATTATGCAGACGACCCCCGAGAAAAGGTCCGGGCTGCGGCGCTCAGAAGCGCTCCGGTCCGTCTACAGCAGTAAGCAGTCATTTTTCTTCGCCCTGCAGACTTTATCCGCCTGAACATACTCGGTAAGCAACTTCATATTTCCCTTAAACGTCCTTAATGAAGCATTTAGAAAGTTATAGCTGGTAGGAATTCTTGTGTCAGTGCAGTTTCCGATTCTATTTTTACATGGGAGCCTCTGCAGCGCTGGGAACAGCAGCACGGAGGGGGAAAGACTGCAGCTGTTCCCGTTGAGCCAAATTACTTCACGGTCTCTGGGAGCTCTGATAGGATGATTTGGGTCAGCTGCAAAATTAATCAAAAATGATTATGCTTATTAAGTATTGAAAATAAAGCAACAGTAAAACGTGTTTGCGTCAGACTCTTCTATCCCATTCTATCTGCTACTCTGTGTAGGCTGCATGAACACCTGTTTAGTTTTTATGTTCAAATTGGGGATTTACCAACTGTGTAAAATCTACATCTTTGCCTAAATTGTAAATTAATGGTAACGATTAGGAAAGGTTCAAACAGGCAAGACAAGTTTATTATACAGCACTTTTCAGTAACAAGATGATTCAAAGTGCTGGAGACTATGGAGAAGGAGCTTATTATGTTTTTCTAATTGAAGAAACAGGGAGTCTCTGGCATCAGCAACAATAGAGAAAGAAAAAATATATTATCCATCTTATTTTCATGGAGTACGACCTCTTGCTCTCATCATTTTCTGCAGCCCTACCCTGGTCTTCTGGCTGGAACACCATCAGGATGTCTGCTTCACCTGACCCAACTGCCTTCTTTACCATGTTGTCCACATTACCATCTACTCCAGGGGTTCCAGCTGTGGAGCCCAATGCCACCTCCTGCCAGGAGTGGGAACAAGCCCACCACATGCTTTTCCATCTGGGGAACCTATCCTTGTTGCTGGGCTTGGTCATTCCCACCACTGTGGGGCTTCACATGATCCTGCTGCGCCTCTTCCTGTTGACAGGTCAGCCCTCACTCCTCCCCTACCCGAACACATTTCACTGATGATAATGTTCATCAAACACAGGAAAGAGCTACACTTATCACAATAGTATCCTTCAATTCAAAGTGGACTGTGTGACAACACAGACAATATTAGCAAAATCATGCTGAGGTTTGCATTTTTATGTTTTGTTGGACAGTTTTATTTATTTTTTGTCGTCACAAAAGATATTTCATCACTAGAGCTGAGGCCGTAAAAGGCTCTGACTGTGTCAGCTACACACAGGACTGGATGGGGGAATGGAAAAAAGCTTTTCCAGTTTGTTTATCTTTTTCCTGGATGGAGTGGAGACAGGAAGCAGCAGGAACTGTGGGAAATGGGGTTTTAATATCTCTTATTTATTTTGCCAAGATCATTGTGACAGAGCTATGGTTTCAGAAGATTTATTCAAGATTCTAAACTGAAAATGACATTTACATACCAGGTCTGAAGCAGTTACTGTTGCCATTATACTTCAGTAAACTTGCCGATTTTGTTGGAAAAGACTGTGCCTTGATGACACAACATCACCTAGTCTAATCTAATGTGGCTGGAAGTGTGATTCAGGATTGAGTGTATATTCATTTGTCCATCTGTTTGTTTCATAGATTTGCTGTTGCTTTTAATGTGGATCCCTTTACAATGACAGTTTTACAAGCATCACGATATCCCACCAGTTTTGCTCATTAATGACTAAAAACAATCAAGAACAAAACATAAAACCCCCACTCTGGAGAAGTTTCATAACATGCTTAAAAAAGGTCAAAATATTCCAGTCCACACCAATATTCATGACAGTAGAGCTGTGATGTTCTTTACTTCAGCCTAGAAGTTTTGAGATATAGTAAGGTCCACCTGTGCCTGATGAATTCAACTGATTTAGATTAGTAAAGACTTGTTTGACCACATCAGGTCTCACATTGTTTTGATTGTATACATGTGTTTAATATCATGTTTAAAGCCCTGTATGAGAAGATCATACTAAGGAAGTAATCTGAGAAAGATGAAAGGAAAATATTTTACAGCATGTTAAGATTCCTGAAACAGGGTTTACGTTTACAACCACTATTAGACTACAAATCATTATGGGCAGGGCCCTTGCCGTTTGGACGCTCTGGGCAAAATTTAGCGTGGAACTTCTCAAAGCTCAAACTGATTGGCAGAGATTCTCAGAGCTACCCACATGTTTAGGTCAAGAGTTGCATTGTGTTTTATGGTAAATGTGGAAAAACTTTAATTTCCTGAGCAAGTTCCCTGCCATCAATATCTTGCTGTCTTTCCTAGGTGAGAGCAGTGCTCCAGCAGTTCTTCTTTGGGCATGTGGGGGAGGTTGAGGAGCACTCCAAATGTGTCATTCACCTCTCCCAGGTTCAATTGAAGGAGGCTGAGAAAAGTTTGAATACTTATGTTAAACATCCAAACTAGCTAATGGCATCATGTGAGTTCTTAGCAGCATCAGCTATCACCAAATTTAAAGTGTGGGTACTGCATAGAACATGCAGTGCATTCATGAATGCACTGTTAAGACTGTCCTATGCAGTGGTTGAAGGGGACGTTAGCTCCTTCCTTTTGACGATAAAAGATGACAAACTTTCCCCTGTTGGCTCTTCTACCACAATAAAACCCATGAAATGTTTTCTTTTTATTTCAGGCATGTTTTCCAGTGACACAATCCTGAAAATAACTGAGACCTGTTCCTTATGAGTCAGATCAGGGGTGCAATCTAGAATAATGGTCTAATACCTTGGTGTTTTGATTTCCTTAATACTTTCTTTCACTATTTATGCACTGATACAGTTGATAACTTTGTTTTGGATATTTTGCCAAGGTAATGTGTGTGATTGCCAGTTCCACTTTCCACTCTCTGAAAATGCTGCTTCCTTATAGGACCAAACTTGGCCAAGAGCTCCACCTCTTTGACAAAATGTCCATTGTTTGACTTGTTTAAAGTGCCTGCAAAGCCCCTTAAAGCCATGTTTCTTTCAGCTCAGGACTGAATTACTGCCACCAATCAAGTGAGAACTTCACGCCACCTGTGTCTCTCACCCACAGCAAGTGCCGTTTCTTGCGTGTCTACTGTTAACCCCTTTGAAAGACAGTTCTCCAACTCCTTCCATGTTGCCATGCAGTAGCATAGCACCAAATTATGGGCCCTGTACACTCTCAATGTCAGTGGGCCTCTATCCATGGCAGTACATGAGGCATGTGTGCAAAAAATAAAAAGGATTACATTGATGAGTGGTTCTTTCATTCACCAGCTGAAGTGATGCATTTGGCCAATCTGAGCATTTGATGTAAAACTCTTTAAAACTACAAGAATAAAGAATTGCTGTAAAGTCAGTTCTCTCTCTCTCTCTCTCTCTCTCTCTCTCTCGCTTCCCCCCCCCCAGACACACATAAACAAGATCAATCTTAGGTGACAAGCAAGTGACTTGCTCCATGAAAAGAGCCAAAAAGAATACCAGCAAGCAAACCACCACACATGTTGCCTCTAATCATTACTAATGCATGTATTTAGCTGGTATTTATACACACCGGGACATTTTCTTGCTTGAAACATAATTCACAGGGAAGATTGGAGGGGGGGGGGGGGGCGCTTCATATTAGCCCGGCTAATATCTATTGTTGTGCAGCATGATAACCACACGGAAGAGTTCTGTTGGAAAAAAAGCAAAGCTCAAAAAAGCAACTTCATGTTCTAAAACAAGCCCAAAAAACAGCAACTGCTGACTCATGAAAATTGCAAGCAACTTTAAAGAAAAAACAAGCCCAAAGTCGCTTATAATAAGCAGACTATGCAACATTACAGCTCATATGAACACCCCTCATGGACTGTATGATGTTTACATTCCGCTGAGAAAAGGCTGAATAAACGTAGCCTATCTGAACAGATGCTGCATCCACTGGTATCAGGTCTGGACATTCAATTTTTGGCTCCTTTCCATTGACAAAATGTAAAGAGCACTTGGTGTCTTTGGTCGGATTCCATAGTAAAGTCCTCTTGGTTAGAAGCTCGTATCCAGTACTGACATTTCTCTGCATTGCTCCTCAGATTTAGAAAAATCAATGAAAAAAAACTCCCTCCATTTGGTCACGATCATTATATTGACGAGGTGGCCTCTAGTTCTACCTGTCTCATTCATTACGGCCCGCCTCACCCAGTTTGTAGATTTGGCAGCAAAGGAAGAAAACAATTATCAGAGACAAAACACTTGAAATATACATATATTTATTACAATTGGAATTCCAAGGGGAGAAACACACTTACAATGTTATCATAAATCTCATCTAGTATAACCCGAAGTCCGCCCTTCCATGCTGGTTGGGTGGACTGTGACATGATGTTCATTTTCCCAGTTGAAGTTATTAATATATTTAAAATAAAATATGACACCAATTAATTGGAGGGCCTAATTCCTTCCATCCATCCATCCATCCATTCATTTTCCGACACGCTTATCCCTATCGGGGTTGCGAGGGGTGATGGTGCCTATCTCCAGCTGTCAATGGGTGAGAGGCAGGGTACACCCTGGACAGGTCGCCAGTCTATCTCAGGGCAACACAGAGGCAAACAGGACAAACAACCATTCTCGCACACACTCATACCTAAGGGAATTTAGAGAGGCCAATTAACCTAACAGTCGTGTTTTTGGACTGTGGGAGGAAGCCAAAGTACCCAGAGAGAACCCACGCATGCACAGGGAGAACATGCAAACTCCATGCAGAAAGACCCAGGGTAGGACATGAACTTAGGACCTTCTTGCTGCAAGGCTGCGCCACTGTGCAGCCCCCAGGGCTTAATTCATTTGAAATAAAAAAAAGAGAATTTTCATGGGACCCTCTCCCTACTCGGGCCCTGGGTAGGTCCATCTTCCTCTCCCCTTTTTGAATTAGAAATAATTACATATTCTCTACTGATGACTGATTTTACCAGACCTGAGCTGTTGTGTACAAGTCTGGGCTAGCACCTACAGCAGAAAAGAGCCGGTAGGATGGTTCATAATGCTGGCTATCACCACCGCACTAATACATCATTCATTCATTCTTGCTGGTTAAAATTCTCAGAACTAGTGGAATTTCAAATCTCAGTTAATCTATAAAGCCAGAAATAAACAGCTACTAGACAGCATTCAAAAACTTGTTGAGAGAGGGAGGGTATCATTAAAGGGATAACCTAAATTTCAAATGTTTATGTTTAACAAACAGTGGTGTGAAGGTATGGAACAAACTCAGTGTTAAATTTAAGCAATTTCCAAGCATGAGACTGTTTAGGAAAATGCTCAAACTAGTTTTCTTAAAAAGATACAAGATGGAAGAAGAACAGTGAACACCAACAGGTACTTATAGCCACTACACATGGGCACGCCCGCTGACAGGGGGGGACAAACGGGTCAATTGTCCCGGGCCCAGGACAGAGGGGGGGGGGGGGGGGGGGGGGGGCAAAACTGAAGCTCTGACCATTAAAATACAGGCAGAAGTAATTTTTCAGAAAATATTTGTGTGAAAAATATTTAATATCAGAGTAACTAAATGTATAGTTGAAGATATAGAGTAACTAAATATATAGTTAAAGCGACTGCAGCAGCTTCACCAAAGTCTCCCCGTCTGTGTCACGGCACTTTGCTTCTCCCCCTCCCCTCTCGTACATGGCTCAGCGGCGCCAGCCAATCAGCACACAGGCTCAGCCTGGCCCGCCCACTCCACGCTCTCCACTCAACACACAAACAACCGCGCTGCTCAGACTCGGAGAGAGACCGCAGGAGTGGAAAATCATGAAGAGGGAAAGTAGCGCCCCATTGGCTATATTTTAATACGGTAAATGAAATCAAGCTGTATGTTTTTTAAAAAGCGGGTTAAATTCAGTGGAAACACAACAAATTTATATAAGCACGTGAGAAACCACGAGCAAGAAAACGTCAAGCGACAGAAACGGAGAGAGGAGACGAAACTTCTCTCATTGCCCCGACAGACCCACAGACTGACGTCACTGACTGAGGCGTTTCAGTCCTCCAGAGAATATCCAGGTAGATAAGAATGGTCATCTTCAGCAGCAGTTCATGTTAACTTTCAAAGTAGATATTATCTGTCATATGTTACTGGAGCCCACACAGAAAATGTATTTCAGACCTTGAAAGAACCCAGTACATATATCCTATTAAAAAGTGTTATTAAAGATAAGATAACATTAGCTAATCCTTTATTTATCCCACGACGGGGAAATTTATAGGATTAAAGCAACAGGCAGGTGCACACAACAAAGACAAAATTACATAAGGATTGAAATATATAAGAGGTGGATTAGGAAAAAAACACTGAACATAACATTATTATTATTATTAATAATATTATTATTTAATTGTAATAATAAAATAAAAATCACAAAACCCAAAAGGTCAACAGTTTCATGATACATCAAGCTTAAATGTCAACAATATCGGTATCGTATCGATAGCGCCGATACCTGTATTTACTTTGGATCGGATCGATTGACTGGAGCATGTTCCAAAGCTCTCACGGTGATGACATCAACAGCCTGACCGAATGCATCCCATGAACTTCTGTGTGGAGAGCATTGTGCCAACAGGACGGCTACGGTGCTTTGCAAACAACCCCCCCTGGGTGACCCCTGAGCTGAAAGTCCTCCTGAACCAGAAGAAGAGGGCTTTCTACTCAGGGGACAGAGAGGAACAGCGTAGAGTCCAGCGGGAGCTCCAGTGGAGGATCAGGGCGGCAAAGAAGGACTATGGGAAGAAAATGGAGGAGCAGCTGGCGCAGAACAATGTTAGAGATGTGTGGAGAGGTCTGAAGAACATCTCTGGCTTTGGGCAGAGGACCAGCAGGGCTGCAGACGGTGACACCAAGTTTGCAGATGAGTTAAACAGGTTCTTCACCCGGTTTGACTCCCCTCACACTGGCCCCCTCCCTGCCCTCAACTCTCTACACGTCTCCAACCTCCAGCCCTCCAGAGACCTACCCTCCCCCATGCCGCCACCCTCACCAAGCACCGACCCATCCACACCTTCGGTCCTGCCTTCCTCCCCCCTCACAGTCACACCAATGCAGGTGAGAGGGCAGCTGATGAGGCTGAAACAGAGGAAAGCCTCAGGACCGGACGGCATCCCCCCAGGCTGCTGAGGACCTGTGCAGATGAGCTCTGTGAGGTCCTCAGCTACATCTACAACCTGAGCCTCAGCCTGGGGGTGGTCCCCACCCTGTGGAAAACCTCCTGTGTGGTACCAGTTCCCAAAACACCGCACGCCAGGGAACCGGCCCACTTCAGACCAGTTACTCTGACCTCCCACCTGATGAAGACCATGGAGCGCCTCATCCTTGCTCACCTGCGCACCGTGGTGAGCCCCACCCTGGACCCGCTGCAGTTTGCCTACCGGCCCAATATCGGAGTAGAGGATGCCATCATCTACCTGCTGCAGCGGGCGCTCACCCACCTGGAGACCACCGGGAGCGCTGTGAGAGTCATGTTCTTTGACTTCTCCAGCGCTTTCAACACCATCAGACCGGTGCTGCTGAGGGGGAAGCTGGAGGACGCTGGGGTGGACAAACATCTAGCTGACTGGACCATCGACTACCTCACTGACCGGCTGCACGGCTGTCAGTCAGAGGTGGCACTCTGCAGCACCGGGGCCCACCAGGGCACCGTTCTGTCTCCATTTCTTTTCACCCTCTACACCTCGGACTTTACTTACAACACGGACAGCTGCCATCTTCAGAAGTGCTCTGATGACTCGGCCATTGTGAGCTGTGTGTCTGAGGGAAACGGGCTGGAGTACCGGTCGGTCATCATGAACTTTGTGGACTGGCGTGAGAATAACCATCTTTGTTTAAACACCAGCAAGACCAAAGAGATGGTGATTGACTTCAGGAGAAGATCCCCACCTCACTCCCCTGTGAACATCCAGGGGCAGGACATAGAAACTGTGGAGAGTTTCAAATACCTGGGTGTTCACATCAACAATAAACTGGACTGGACTCATAACACCGACGCTCTGTATAAGACCTTCTGAGGAGGTTGAGGTCCTTTGGAGTGAGCAGACCCCTGCTTAAAACATTTTATGACTCTGTGGTGGCCTCAGCCCTCCTCTACGCTGTCGTCTGCTGGGCCCCTGGTAGCGCAGAGCGGGACAGAAAGAGGCTGAATGAGCTGGTGAGAAAGGCCACTTCTGTCCTGGGCTGCGCTCTGGACTCAGTGGAAGAAGTGGCTGAGAGGAGGGTGTTGTCCAAGCTCACATCCATCATGGACAACACCTTCCACCCCATTTCCAGGGCATGAAGTATACAGTTAAGTTGACTTTTTTTGTTTGGTGTGTGTGTGTGTGTGACTTAGACTTTCTTTATTGTCATTTTGTATACACAGAGTGCATACAGAACGAAATTTCGTTTTCACACAGCTCAGAAAGATTGCAGTAACTCTACAGGATACCTTGCGGTGAATTACAGTACAGGATAAAGTGCAGTGATAAATCGCAGTCACTTACAGGATAAGTTTCAATTGACTTCCGGATAAAGTGCAGCAGTGAACAGTAGGCAGTTGAAATGTAAACAATGTAAAACAAATGTAAACAAATATGCAGTAAGGTGCAGCAGTGATTTAAAAGTAGACAGTTGCATTGTACACAGTTTTGCAGTACGTTTCCCGGTAAGGTGCAGCAGCAATTTTGCAGGATACAATACTGTGTGTGTGTGTGTGTGTGTGTGTGTGTGTGTGTGTGTGTGTGTGTGTGTGTGTGTGTGTGGTGGCGGCAGGTGTAGAGGGGGGGCCCAAAAAGACTGCGTTGTCCTGGGCCCTAGCAAAGCTGTCAGCTGGCCTGCACATGGGTGTATACTTTTGTGGTCGTGTGGGCTATGGGCAACAAGTGTCTGAATGTAGATGTGCATAGGCACATGTGAATGTGTATATGTATGTTTATATGTACAGTACATTTATTTATTTGCTTACTTAATGGACTTTGAGTAGTATGGACCCATAGGTAAAGTAGGAATCAGGAAGATTGTTGCTATTAAGGACTATAGGAAGGAGAAGGTGATTAAATAAGGTTCACTTCTTTATATGTTTCCAGACATAATCACTAAATTATACATGTTTTATATATATATATATATATATATATATATATATATATATATATATATATATATATATATATACAGTACAGACCAAAAGTTTGGACACACCTTCTCATTCAAAGAGTTTTCTTTATTTTCATGACTATGACAATTGTAGATTCACACTGAAGGCATCAAAACTATGAATTAAAACATGTGGAATTATATACTTAACAAAAAAGTGTGAAACAACTGAAAATATGTTTTATATTCTAGGTTCTTCAAAGTAGCCACCTTTTGCTTTGATTACTGCTTCGCACACTCTTGGCATTCTCTTGATGAGCTTCAAATGGTTTTCACTTCACAGGTGTCCCCTGTCAGGTTTAATAAGTGGGATTTCTTGCCTTATAAATGGGATTGGGACCATTAGTTGTGTTGTGCAGAAGTCAGGTGGATACACAGCTGATAGTCCTACTGAATAGACTGTTAGAATTTGTATTATGGCAAGAAAAAAGCAGCTAAGTAAAGAAAAACGAGTGGCCATTATTACTTTAAGAAATTAAGGTCAGTCAGTCCGAAAAATTGGGAAAACTTTGAAAGTGTCCCCAAGTGCAGTCGCAAAAACCATCAAGCGCTACAAAGAAACTGGCTCACATGAGGACCGCCCCAGGAAAGGAAGACCAAGAGTCACCTCTGCTGCGGAGGATAAATTCATCCGAGTCACCAGCCTCAGAAATCGCAGGTTAACAGCAGCTCAGATTAGAGACCAGGTCAATGCCACACAGAGTTCTAGCAGCAGACACATCTCTAGAACAACTGTTAAGAGGTGACTGTGTGAGTCAGGCCTTCATGGTAAAATAGCTGCTAGGAAACCACTGCTAAGGACAGGCAACAAGCAGAAGAGACTTGCTTGGGCTAAAGAACACAAGGAATGGACATTAGACCAGTGGAAATCTGTGCTTTGGTCTGATGAGTCCAAATTTGAGATCTTTGGTTCCAACCGTCGTGTCTTTGTGCGACGCAGAAAAGGTGAACGGATGGACTCTACATGCCTGGTTCCCACCGTGAAGCATGGAGGAGGAGGTGTGATGGTGTGGGGGTGCTTTGTTGGTGACACTGTTGGGGATTTATTTAAAATTGAAGGCATACTGAACCAGCATGGCTACCACAGCATCTTGCAGCGGCAAGCTATTCCATCCGGTTTGCGCTTAATTGGACCATCATTTATTTTTCAACAGGACAATGACCCCAAACACACCTCCAGGCTGTGTAAGGGCTATTTGACCAAGAAAGAGAGTGATAGGGTGCTGCGCCAGATGACCTGGCCTCCACAATCACCGGACCTGAACCCAATCGAGATGGTTTGGGGTGAGCTGGACCGCAGAGTGAAGGCAAAAGAGCCAACAAGTGCTAAGCATCTCTGGGAACTCCTTCAAGACCGTTGGAAGACCATTTCAGGTGACTACCTCTTGAAGCTCATCAAGAGAATGCCAAGAGTGTGCGAAGCAGTAATCAAAGCAAAAGGTGGCTACTTTGAAGAACCTAGAATATAAGACATATTTTCAGTTGTTTCACACTTTTTTTGTTAAGTATGTAATTCCACATGTGTTAATTCATATGCTGGTGAAGATTCTCAGTCATCCAGGTCTTGGTCATTCCAAAAAAAAGTAAAAAAACAAAGCAACTGGACTGTTTTCCGTACAAAGGACAAAGACACTCTTTTGAGGACCAAAATGTCCACATTTTGGACAAAGAAGACAGATGGTTTGAAAGGGGTGTGAAGGAAGCCATCTACGTTAAGAGAGAAAAATCAACCTTAAACAGAGGAGGAGGCCTTAGGTTCCAACTCTCAAAAACTTACAATACAGCTATAGGATTAATTCCGGCCAATCATCACCTCAATTCTCACCCTCATACGGGTGATCAAAACATCGTTCCTTTAAACCAGGCCAATAACAACCCTAATGACTCCTCGTGACAGAGGAGTGGACCAGTTTCGGTTCAATCTGCTGGCTTAATGGCTTGAACGACCGCCCATTACTAAGGGGTGGACCTGTTTTGGTTGAATTTGCATGTTATCTAAGACAATACAAGGCCTTTGTTGGGCAGCAGTATAAAGCTTGTTACTCCACATTACTCCAGACTTTTTGAATTGAGAAAGCTTCCTGGAGAGGAAGCGAAACGTCTTCAACTACGGAAAACAGTCCAGTTGCTTTGTTTTTTACTTTTTTTGGAAAGTATTAATTCATAGTTTTGATGCCTTCAGTGTGAATCTACAATTTTCATAGTCATGAAAATAAAGAAAACTCTTTGAATGAGAAAGTGTGTCCAAACTTTTGTTTGAAGCAGAAATTCCACTTATTTATTGGGCCGTATTTTAACAAGTCACAGTACACATTAAGCCTGTTTTTAAAAAGTAGCATAACTATGTGAAATGCCAATGTTAAATTTATTTATATATGTAATATTCTGGTTTCTGTTCTGGTTTTATGTTTAAGTTATCTTGCTCTCCTGCCTTAGGTTCTCTGGTTGCTTTGAGTTTTGTCTTGTCTAGGTTCTTGTCTACTTTTAGTTTATCCTGTTTTGTCATCAGTTTTAGTCTTAGCTTTATCTTCTGTTTTAGGTTTGTACTTCAGGGTGGTTTTGTTTCTTAGCAAGTCTGGTGTAGTTTCTGTCCACTTGTCCTGTCAGCTTTTTAGGTTTGGGTTCTGCTCTGTTATTGTTTTGGGCCTCGGCACGGATGTCTGGTCTAATTACTTACTCTGCACACCTGCCTAACTCCTCCCCTGCTGCAATCACCTCTCACCGGTTTCACCTGCCTCCACCTCCATATAAGCTGTTGGGACCAGACATCAGTGCCAGGTTGTCTTGTTGAGTTGATGGGTGAGTCTCCTCCTGCAGCATTCAGTTTTTTTATTGCTTTTTGGATTATTTTGTCCCTCTTCTCTCCAGAAGCCTGAGCCATCCTGTTCTGTCGGTCTGTCCCTGTTTGTACCTGCCCTGCTGGTCTGTTTATTTTTATACCGTCTTTTGGTTCAACGGTCTCTTTTGGATTTTTCCCTGTTTTTGGATTTTGTTATTAAAGAACCTTTTTGTTTAAAGAAACCTCTGCTGGTCTGGCTGAATTCTGGGTCCTCTGCCTCTGATCATTACAATATAGCACACTATGCAAATACTAACTATGCAGGTTATTATTGGTTTTCCTCATGCATCAGTTTTGTTGCACTGTGTTAACATGAACTACACAGAATTTTCTTCTTGTGACGAGTTGCATGAAAAAGAAACTTTCAATCATTTCTAAAGTTTCATTGGCTCAACGTTTATTCCTTAACAAGCTTTACTGTGTGATTTTATTTTGACAGGATGCTGTCTCTTCATTGCTTGGGCCAGTTTGTATCGTTGCAATCTTGATGTGATGGTTTGGAACGTGGTGTTTTTGGTGGTCAACTTCATGCACTTATTCTTTCTTCTGTACAAGCGCAGACCGGTGAGTTCTGTATCACCATACCTTATACTCTGTTTTGCCATATTGTGTTCAGACTGGTTCTCTGTATTTACTACAGTTGGGCAACAATATAGATTCACAGTCTTAAGTTTTTCCATCACCGTCTAGACTAGAGAGCAGCATTTCCTCCAGAGTTTGGCCAGTTGTATGCTAATGGGATGGCAGCTTAACTGACGGATCTCTATCCAGTCAATAAAATGAGACCAACATTCATAATAGGAAGCAAGACAAGATCCCCCGCCCCACACACACCTTTTACCTATTTGGTGTCTTATCAAAGGGATTCTCACGAGCAAAGTACCAAATAGAGCTTTTTTTCTTTTCATTAATCATTTAAGTGATTTCAGTTTAGTAGAAAGATGAATTGAGGCTGTCACTGCGCTCTTTCAGGTTAAGATTGACAGGGAGCTGCGGTCAGTCTACAAACGGATGTTTGAGCCTCTCCATGTGCAGCAGGCTTTGTTTCAGAGGCTCACCGGACAGTTCTGCACCATTCAGACTCTGAAGAAAGGCCAAGCATATGCTGCTGAGGACAAGACCTCTGTGGATGAACGCCTCAGCATTCTGCTCAAAGGAAAGTATGAAAGCTAGTCTTTTACATTTCCTGACTGAAGCATACTCTGAATAATCATGACATGTAGAAAATTATAGCCCCACATTTAAATGAACAACTTTGTTTTGTTTTTTTTAAGTACAATTTCTAATGACAGTATCTTGCACTGGAAAGTATTCACCTCCCTTGGCATTTTCATATGTTGTTGCCTCACAACCTGGAATCGAAATATGGATGGTTTATGCATTTTCATTTACAGAACATGCCTGGAACTTTGAAGATGTATAATTCTTTTTAAATTGTGTAGAAAACATTGAAAAGGACAAAATAAAACGTTAGCTTCCATAACTGTTCACCCCCCCCCCCAAAAAAAAAGTGAGTACGTAGTAGAGCCCCTACTGCGTAATTTAGTCTGCCTCTACATTCAGACTAAATTAGCCACAACTTTTGAGTTCATCTCATAAAAGATGGGAGCAAAACCAAAAGTGTTGCGTTTATATCTTGAGTGTATTTGTAAATTATGGTGGAAATTAAGTATTTGGTCAATAACAAAAGTTCAATTCAATTGTTAAGATATGGGCTGTGTTAGTGGAACGGACCGCTTAACCTGGGTACTGCATGCCCCACTTAGATAGCACTGACACAAGGATATGACACAATCTGTCGGATAGCGTCCCAGAGGTGACACATTTTCTCCACTGATGACACAGTTAGGAAGTGTACAGCCCTTGCATGGGTGTGTACCTAGATTCCTTTATAATGCTTGTGAACAGTCGGGGCTTCTTGCCGATCAAGAGCCCATAAGTGCTGATGTGTCTGTAAACATTTCTCTGACTTTAGTAGATTAAATAAATTGAAGTATACTTTTCTTTTTCAAGCGTCTTGTATCCAAAGCAATATTTTAAGAGGGGGTCGCCTGACGGGTAAAACGAGCTGGGTCCACCGAGTTTTCACGGCCGACCGGGTGCAGTAGCTTTAACACAATACTTTGTAGCATAACCTTTGTTGGCAATGACAGAGGTCAAACATTTCCTGTAAGTCTTCACCAGTTTTGCACACACTGTAGCTGGTGTTTTGGCCCTTTCCTCCATGCAGGTCTCATTTAGAGCAGGGATGTTTTGGGGCTGTCACTGGGCAACATGGACTTTCAACTCCCTCCACAAATTTTCTATGGGGTTGAAGTTTGGAGACTGGCCAGGCCACTCCAGGACCTTAAATGCTTTTTATGGAGCCACTCCTTTCTTGCCCGAGCGGTGTGTTTGGGATTATTGTCATGCTAGATGATCTAGCCATGTTCCATCTTCAAAGCTGTCAGTGATGGAAGGAGGTTTTGGCTTAAAATCTCACGATACATAGCCCCGTTCATTCTTCCCTTAACACAGATCAGTCATGCTGTTCCCTTTGCAGAAAAACAGCCCCAAAGGATGATTTTTTTCCACCCCCCATGCTTCACAGTAGGAATGGTGTTCTTGAGATGCAACTCAGCATTCTTATTCCTTCAAACACGACAAGTTGAGTTTGTGACAAAAAGGTCTGTTTTGGTTTCATCTGACCACATAATATTCTCCCAATCCTCTTTTGGTTCTTCCATATGCTTTCTGGCAGACTTCAGACGGGCCTGGACATGTACTGGCTTAAGCAGGGGGCACGGCTGGATCTGACTTCCTCTTAGTGTAGAGTGATACTGATGGTAGACTTTGTTGCTTTGGTCCCAGTTCTCTGCAGGTCATTCATCAGGTCCCATGTAGTTTTGGGATTTTTGCTCACCGTTCTAATGTTCATTTTGACCCTACGGGATGAGATCTTGCGTGGGGCCCCAGATCAAGGGAGATTATTAGTGTTCTTGTATGTCTTCCATTTTTTTTACACCTGCTCCCACAGTTGATTTATTCACACCAACCTGCTTGCCTATTATAGATTCACTCTTCCCAGTCTGGTGTAGGTCTCCCGGTGTTCTTCAACAGCTGTTTGGTCTCCGCCATGGTTGAGTTTGGAGTCCGACTCTCTGAGGCTGTGTACAGGTGTCTTGTATACAGATAACAAGTTCAAGCACATGCCATTAAAGGTCGAGTAGCCGATTTTTTTTTTTTTTTTTTTTTTTTTTTTTTTTTTTTTCGGAAGTTTCCCCATGTCCCTTTTTGAATAACTGCGCATGTGTAAGGTCTTCTTACCTGCTGTTCCGCTCCTCAGGGAGATTGTGTGAAGTAATCTCCCAAAACCACTCTGGTCTTATTTCTTTCTACTAAGGCCTTTCTCTTCTTCTCTTAAACTTGTACATGGTTTGCTTCTTGTAACTCTCAGCCATGTTCAAAGTATACGGTGAGAGGAGCAGT
This sequence comes from Fundulus diaphanus, assembly GCA_037039145.1. Classification (NCBI taxonomy): domain Eukaryota; kingdom Metazoa; phylum Chordata; class Actinopteri; order Cyprinodontiformes; family Fundulidae; genus Fundulus; species Fundulus diaphanus. Next base: position 2,500,108 of record CM073130.1, read on the forward strand.
ACACACACTGGCATCACATGAGCACTTAAGAATGATTGGCATGTGGGACAACCAATAGATAAGGCAGGAACTTGAGGAACAGAGGGGGTGTGAGCAGGACCAGTCCTCTGACCATTTTCTGCCCTTCGGTGCAAATGGCAGTGATTGGTCAGAGTTTTTACAAGCCTACAGCTGTCACAGAGATCTAAATTTTTAACCTCCCTTTTCTGAATACATGATATATTGACTAATTTCAGGGTGGAGGACCATTTCACCCTGTATAACAAAGTGTTTCTGAACAGCATTACCAACTATATCTTTAATACAGGTAAGGAGTGGAGTGCAGAAGAGCTTCCTAAGGAAGAGAATACAGGTCTGTGAGGGCCAGACATCTTGCTTGTTTGTGGGTGGCCGAATACTTATTTTCCACCATAATTTACAAATAAATTCTTTAAAATCCTACAATGTGATTTCCTGTTTTTTTTTTTATTCCTTTTGTCTCTTATAGTTGAAGTGTACTTATGATGAAAATAACTGACCTCTCATCTTTCTAGAGCAGGAGAACTTGCACAATCAGTGGCTGACTAAATACTTTTTTTGTGCCCGCTGTAACACCTAAATAACAGGTTGGAATGTAACAAAATAAGTAAAAAAAACAAGGGAGGTGAATACTTTTGTAAGCACTGTATTTGTGAAAGCATAAACATTTGCTTCTTTGTGCATCTACTACATTCGGTAGAGAGGTTAAATCTACAATATTTTACCAATAAAACTGTTATCATGAAACACACTTACCACTAGTTTCGAAGCTTGATCAAAATTGTGAATTTAATGTTTTTGGAACAGGATGAAGGTCTCATATCGAGGTCATTTCCTCCACAACATCTACACGTACTCATTCATCGATTCTCCGGAGTTCAGGGCTACTGAGATGCACAGAGGGGAGAAGTTCCAGGTGAAAATCAGAAAGTTAAAGTGAATATAAATATGTATATACATCAACCAATGACATCGGGATCTACTCATCATAGATTGGGTAGCTCTCCATGTTGCAGCCAAATAAGCTTTAACCTGCCAATGAATGTACTAGTTTAGGCTCTTGTAGTAGGCTTTGGTATGCAGTAATGAGCTGTGAGCAGTAGGTCCTTTAAATCCTGGTTGTAGTGACTTTGGGCCCTCATGTGTAAGACTTGTTTGCTCAACAGTGCATTAATTGAATTGAGATCTAAAAATTTTTGAGGCCAAGCCAGCATCTAAAGATTCAAGTTGTACAGTTTCCATGAAAATCATTACACAAAACTGCACATTGACACCCACAACCAGGCCACCATCTTCCAAGAGTCAAGAGTCTTTATTTTTTTTTCATTTCTTTATCTTTTTCGTGATTTTTTGCGGCTCTAGTGGCTCGCTATTTCCGAAAGTAGGCTGACAGGAAGGGGGTAGAAGAGGGGGAGAGACATTCGGCAAAGGACCGCGGGTCGGATTCGAACCCGGGTCGACCGCGTCGAGGACTTAGGCCTCTGTATATGGGTCGCGCTACCAGTTGCGCCACATGCGCGCCCCTCAAGAGTCTTTATTGACATGTAACCATGGTGAAATTTTGGTGAGACTCCGGCTCAGAATTCACACGATAAACAGACACAAATGAGACATCCATGCAAAAATAAAGAATGAGCAAACAGAGAAGACCCTAAAAATAAAAAAAAACTACGAAAAAAAGCTACATTTAAAGTTAAGCTCTACATCAGAAAAGAGAGACATATCAAAAGGGGAAAAGTACTGTGCAAATATCCATCCTCTTCCAGAGTCGGGTTGCGGGGGTAGCAGCTTTAGTAAGGAGGCCCAGACTTCGCTTTCCCCAGGCACTTGGGCCAGCTCCTCCGGGGAAATCCCAAGGCGTTCCCAGACCAGCCGAGAAACATAGTCCCTCCAGCGTATCCTGGGGGTTCCCCTGGGTCTCCTCCCGGTGGGAGGTGCCCGGAACGCCTCACCAGGGAGGCGTTCAGGAGGCATCCTAACCAGATCCCCGAGCCACCTCAACTGGCTCCTCTCGACGCGGAGTAGTGGCTCTCCTTCCCTGGATGACTGAGCTCCTCACCCTATCTCTAAGGGAGAGCCCAGACACACAGCGGAGAAAACTCCTTTCGGCTGCTTGTATCTGGGATCTCGGGAACTGTGCAAATATTAAAAGATAAGGCATGTACAGATAAAAATAAAATGTTCAAGTTGAATGTACCAAACAACACTTGCTGAGAAGCTAAAAAGTGCAAATAGTCCTTACCATGTGACAGAATTAAAATGTTCAAGTCAAAAAATAAAAATAGCTATCAATTTACAGAACAATTTAAAAACTGTGCAATTGCACAAATGTACTAGACTAGGGGTTCCCAAACTTTTTCAGCCGCGCACCCCCTTCAGTGTCCCAACCGGCTTGGCACACCCCCCCCCCCTAAATAAGAAAAAATTCTGTTGCAGTTACATCAATTCAACCATTTTAACAAAAGTTGTGGGAATAAAATTAGAACATAATTTGAATTAAACTGCAATAAAGTTGCAACATCCACAACAGAATCCTGAGGCTTTTGCAGGTGCATCAGTGGCTCAACCTGGAGCGAGAGAAAAAAAGAGACGCTCAGATCGGCCACACCTCCACAACCTGAAACGTCTCTGAAGCAAAGGATTAAACTGATGATCTACCTGTGTGTGTTCTCACTTTTTTTGTGTGCACCAGCTTCTTAATCTGAGTCACAATTTACAAACACGAAGAACTTTGATTTGTGTCAGATGACGCGCTCTCTCTCTCTCTCTCTCTCTCTCTCTCTCTCTCTCTCTCTCTCTCTCTCTCTCTCTCTCTCTCTCTCTCTCTCTCTCTCTCGAGAGAGAGAGAGAGAGAGAGAGAGAGAGAGAGAGAGAGAGAGAGAGAGAGAGAGAGAGAGAGAGAGAACTGCAGACCAGAGTAACAATAACAGAGCGCTCCATAAATATGTTATTAATCAGAGAAACAAAGCTTTTACAGCGGCTACATTTAGCAGGTAAACACGCCCAGGGCAACACACCTCAGCTCCCCTCAGCCCCACCCTCGGTTTGTCCCTGTCTGAATATGTGCTAAAACCGCATCTGTAAAATAAACTGCGCCTGTCTGACTCTCAATGAAACGTATTGCAGCTCTGTGCGTGAAGAGTCAATAAATCGCGGAGGCTGCAGCGGGGGGTGGGCGAGTCATGCGCGTCAGTGCTGGTAGAGGTTCAGAGTCACCCCAACAGGAGCAGCGCTGGTTGGAGGCGCTGGGCGATCGAAAGAGAGACTGGTCGCTCAATTTAAGCTTGTAAAAACATTTGGCCCGAATTCAATTGTCCCTCTACTGACGTACACGACATGAAGCGAGGAAAGAGTTGGAGAGACATTTGTAAATTGTTTGCAATTCACTCATCTGTTGCCTCCGATTCCCTGGTTTCAGCCAACTGAGCATATTTGCGAGAATGAATGAAGTAGAGGGCACAAGCTGCTTCTTCTACGCATTGAACCACAATGCGTAGAAGAAGATAAATTCATATTATAATGAAGTGTAGAACAACACTTTTTAAAATAAACAGATTTTCATGTCAATACATTTTATTTATTTATTAAATTTGCTGTTTTGATTTTTGTTTCCACAAAGGAAATGATTATTTACAGGTCTTTATGGTGTGGGGGAAAAAACACTGTCAAACCGCCATTACAGATTTCAGCTCGCGCACCCCCTAGTGGCAGCTCGCGCACCCCCAGGGGTGTGCGCACCACACTTTGGGAATCCCTGTACTAGACAAACACTCCCTGAGAAGCTAAAAGGTGTTCAAATAGTTATATGCAAAAATCGAAATGTTCAAGTTAAAAAGGAAGAGAACAGCAGTTGATTTACAGAAAGGTGTAAAAATGTGCTATTAACATTGATATCCAAACATCTCCTTTACACCATTTCAATTTGGATATGTATGTGGGCACTGTAGTTGCTTGTGGTAAAAACCTTGGAGAGGAATCTGTACTAATCTGGTTTTACTGATAGGTGACAATAGTGGCAGAGGAGAGCTGCAAGTTCCTGTGTTGGTCTCGAGAACGGCTTACGTACTTCCTGGAATCAGACACTTTCCTGAAAGAGGTGTTCAAGTACCTTATTGGCAAAGACATCACCAACAAACTGTACTCTCTAAATGATCCCACGCTCAGCGATAAGGTGAGTGTAATTTTGTACAGGCACAGAACTGCTTAACAGCAAATGGTGATGGTGGTTGGTTCCTAGGCAGTGAAAAAGATGGACCGTCAGCCGAGCCTGTGCTCTCAGCTTTCTATGATGCAGATGAGAAACAGCATGGCAAGCACCAGTGACACAGATGATGTCCTTAACCAGATCCTACGTGGAGGATCTGCTGGATCGTCACTCCGTAAGTATCACTGTTGCATAATGTAAACACTGTTTTTAAGGTAATTCAAATGGCCAGAAGAGTTTCTTGCAAGGTCCCTGAAAAGTTAAGGTAACAGTAGTACTCCATGGCCCTCAGACATCTCAGGGTGGCAAAACTTAATTCTAATATTTGAAAAGATGCATAACTCTAGCAAGGGCGGAGCTAGACATTCTCCTCATCAGGGGCTTAGCCCACAAAATGTTTCATCATTATGAGGGTTCACCAAAAATGAAGAAATCATTTGACCTGTTGGTGTGGTCACAAAATTAATTCAATATTGGCATTTACATATCTTAAAGTTTAACCTGCTGTTCTTTAATAATCCTAATAGTATATACCAATAGTATATTAATATGTTCTCATTTGAATGATGAACTAGATAACCTCAAATGTTAAAATTCAGTCTTGGTGTCACCCATCTTACTCAAAATACACAACCGTGTTCTCCATGCCATCTATGTATTATGATTTATTGCACATTTAATCATTATTGACAACTCAATATTGTTGGAAATAATTAGTTGTCATAGAGGATGTAGGTAAGCAGTAGGCCCGAGTCTGGATGACTTATGCAGGAGAAGTTTATTACCATAGTTGCAGGACCCGGGGACACAAAAAATAAGACATTGTGAATAAAGACCTATGGATCTACATTAAAACTGTCATGGTTTTTAAGTGTTTGGCCCACATGCAGATACAGACGGAGGGAGAAACAATTTTAAAATGTTTATTAAAGGCTCAGATCATGGGGAAACACACAGCGTGTGGGACAGGCGAGGTCTGAACGTCAGTGCTGGAACGACTGAGGGAAGAAAGGGAAATAATGTTACAGAGAATCGAACCAGGGGAAAATACCAGAAGCTGCGCCTCTTACCATTTAGTCGGGGAGACCTATCTGGGGAGAGTAAGTTACGAGGGAACTCTGTGACTGTAACTCGCTGATGGGAACAGGTGGCTGAGTGACTGGAGGGCTGACAGATGTAATGCTGGTGAGGGATCCGGAGCGCACCACCGTAGACGGCAGACGGGAGGAGTAGATGGAAGAACCGGGGTGTTGTGTGTGAACCAGGTGAATCCAGGAAGGGGGTCTCACGCCCGGCTTGGTACCACCAAGAGAGTATGAGGGGAGATGCCAGAGCAAAATCTGAGTGGCGGTGATTCTGAGAAGCTGGTTCCTTGAGCACGACACCAAGACAGGTGAATAAATCCTCACGAGCAGCAGGTGTGGGTCACGCCCCCCAGTCAACTAGAACCACCTGTGAAGCAGAGTTAGAGCACTGTCGATAACTGGTTTAATTTGGGAAACATGAAAAGTTGGGTGTACTCGGGAGTGTGGAGGCAGGCGCAGACGGACGGCGGTGGGACTGATGACGGTTTCGATTTCATAGGGTCCAGTGAATCGGGGGGCAAGTTTCTTGGCAGACGGATTAGCTAAGACGTCTCTAGATGATAACCAGACCTTCTGACCGGGGCGATACTGGGGGGCAGGAACACGGTGCTGGTCGGGGAACCTCTTGTTCTGGTCTGCAGTGCGAGTGAGAGCAGTGACGGTGGATCTCCAAGTTTCCTGACAGCGGTTGATGTACTGATTGACTGATGAGACCGGTATCTGGAGTTCATCGGCAGGTAGGAGAGGTGGTTGATACCCGAGGGCAATTTCAAAGGGTGAATGTCCAGTAGCTGACGAAACGTGGGAGTTGAGGGCATACTCAACCCATGGCAAAAACCTGTTCCAATCGGTAGGTGACGAGGAGGTGAGGCAGCGAAGGGTGGTCTCTAATTGTTGATTCATCCTTTCGGTCTGGCCGTTAGTCTGAGGGTGATATCCGGAGGTGAGGGTGTAGCGGGCACCGAGAGCAGAACAAAAGTGCCGCCAGACCTGGGAGACAAACTGGGGACCCCGGTCAGAAAGGATGTCAACGGGGATGCCATGAAGTTTAAATACATGTTTAATGAGTAGTTGGGCAGTTTGCAGGGCGTTAGGCAATTTACGTACCGGGATGAGATGACAAGATTTGGAAAACCGGTCAACGACAGTCAATATAGTGGTCATTCCTTGGGATGATGGGAGTCCAGTAACAAAATCCAAAGCGATGTGGGACCAGGGGCGTTTAGGGATAGGAAGTGGATTGAGCAAACCGGAGGGAGGCTGATTGGAAGGTTTGTTCTGTGCACAAATGGGACAGGCACGGACATATTCACGCACGTCTTTCGTCCAAGACGGCCACCAAAACTGACGGGACACCTGAGACTGTGTCCTATATATTCCGGGGTGAGCTGAGAACTTCGAATCGTGGCTCCAACGTAACACATCGGGACGGACAGACTTGGGAACATATTTCAATCCAGCGGGCCCGGTACCTGGATCAGGATCTAGGAGCAGGGCTTGGTTTATCCGATCCTCCAGATCCCAACGTAGAGCTCCAAAGGTGCATGTAGGGGGAAGAATGGGCGCGGGCTCCCTTTCCTGTTACTGGGATGCGAACTGTCGAGAGAGGGCATCAGGTTTGTTTCTGGAGCCAGGGCGGGTTATGGAGAGGTTGAAACTGGAGAAGAACAGGGATCAGCGGGCTTGACGGGGATTCAGACGTCGGGCAGACTTTAGATAAGCGAGGTTCTTGCGATCTGTCCAGATTATTATGGGCTGCTCGGACCCCTCCAACCAGTGTCGCCACTCCTCTAATGCTAACTTAATGGCCAACAGTTCATGGTCTCCTACATCATAGTTTCGCTCAACTGGAGACAGCCGGCGAGAGAAAAAGGCACAAGGATGTAGTCTGTTATCAGAATCAGATTGTTGAGATAATACTGCACCGACACCAGTATCTGATGCGTCTATTTCCAGGGTGGATTGTTTAGCTGGGTCGGGATGAATGAGTATAGGGGCTTGTGAAAACTTAGTCTTAAGTTCTGAATATGAGGCTACAGCCTCAGAACTCCCGACAAACGGAACCTTAGTGGAGGTTAAGGCATGCAGAGGGGATGCGATCTGGCTATAGTTCTTAATAAAACGTCTGTAAAAGTTAGCAAAACCTAAGAATCTCTGAAGTTGCTTCCTGGAGTCTGGGGTAGGCCACTCTACTACTGCTTCAATCTTTTCTGGATCTGATCTGATAAGATAAGACCAAGAAAAGAAACTGAACTCTGGTGAAATTCACACTTTTCTGCTTTGACAAACAAACAGTTTTCTAAGAGGCATTAGAGGACTAGGTGAACATGTTGTCGGTGCTGATCTGGATCACTAGAGTAAATCAGAATGTCATCAAGATAGACAAAAACAAAGACGCTCAAAAAAATCCCGTAGGACATCATTAACTAATGCCTGAAAGACGGACGGAGCATTACACAAGCCAAAAGGCATGACCAAGTATTCAAAGTGACCAAGCAGGGTCTTAAAAGCCGTCTTCCATTCTTCTCCCTGACGAACCCGAACCAAATGGTAAGCATTACGCAAGTCAAGCTTGGTAAAGATGACGGCTTTCTGGACTGGTTCTAGGGCTGAAGACAACAGGGGAAGCGGGTACTTATTCTTAACAGTAATTTGATTTAACCCTCGGTAGTTGATACACAGCCAGAGGGAACCATCTTTCTTCCCGACAAAAAAGAAACCCGCACCTAATGGAGAGGAAGAAGGGCGATTTAATCCAGCTGAAAGAAACTCACCTATATATTTCTCGAGCGCCTGACGTTCAGACCTCGAGATATTGTAGAGGCGGCTGGAGGGTAGCGGAGCCCCCGGTAGCAAATCAATAGCGCAATTGTATGGGCGATGCGGAGGAAGTGAGCACGCCCGACTCTTACTAAAAACCAGACGCAGGTTGTGATACTTGGAGAGGCGCAGATAAAGGAACGGTGTTGATACGAAGCTGGGTGACTAATCCTTGGTCAATTAGGTTAAAATCGGAACCAGAGTCGACTAAAGCTGAGACATTAAGACTGTCTCAATCAAAAACCAAAGTCACAGGCAGACAGAAACGAGACGGGACTTGATTATCAAAAGATTTGGGGGAGTAAATACGGCACCGGTCCGCCGCCTTCCCCACTACAGGCGACGGACCCGGTCATTTGGTCGTACCGGGCAGGAGTTTACAAAATGTCCTTCTCCGCCACAGTAAAGACACTGATTCTCTGAGAATCGTTGTTGACGTTCCTCACGAGTTAAATGAATGCGGCCTATCTGCATGTGTTCGGGGGGCGATGGTGGTGTTACTGCTGGCCGCTGCGAACCTATTCCCTGTGCAGGTGGACCAGATGGCCGTATAGGTCTCTCAACTCGGCCCCGGTTCCGACTACGTAACCGGGAGTCCAGCCGAATGGCTAACGCAACCAAACCCTCGAACGTGCTGGGCTCTTCAACTCGTGCTAACTCATCCTTTAAATCTTCGTCCAACGCTTGAAAAAAGACTGCCTTTAAAGGCCTGGCTTCCCAGCCGGCGGCCGCAGCATATGTGCGAAACTCTACCGAGAAATCGGAGACGCGTTGTCCGTATTGTTTTGGAGAGAGTAATGAGCGTGATTACTGTACCGGATCTAACTCGGCTGAGAAGACCGTCTTAAACTGGCTGATAAATTCCAAAGAAGTGCAACCCAAAGATCTACTATCAGGAAAGCGAGCTTCTGCCCATCTAAGGGCTCTTCCTGTTAATAGTCGTAAAACGAACGAAATCTTGCCGTGATCGGTGGAAAAGGTACGGGGGGAACGATTAAAGACTAGATTACACTGAAAAAGGAAACCTCCGCAATCCCCACTGTCTCCCAAAAACTTCTCTGGACTCGGTGACGAACTCTCAGAGAAAGGGGATTGATCGGTGGCTTCAGCTGTCAGATTAGCAGAGGGCGGAGTGCTAGGAGCCTGAGTGACAGGCTGACTCGATGCGGACGTGAGGGAAGCCGTCAGCTGGCTAAGATGAGCGGTGACTAGCTGTAACTGTTCTTGTGTGGAATTCACTGCTAAACCGAGAGCCTGTAATTGTTCCTGCTGGGCGGCTAATTGCCGACCGAATGCATCTGCTGGGCTTTGTTGGCCAGAGTGTTCTTCTGTCATGGTTTTTAAGTGTTTGGCCCACATGCAAATACAGACGGAGGCAGAAACAATTTTAAGATGTTTATTAAAGGCTCAGATAATGGGGAAACACACAGCGTGTGGGACAGGCGAGGTCTGAACGTCAGTGCTGGAATGACTGAGGGAAGAAAGGGAAATAATGTTACAGAGAATCGAACCAGGGGAAAATACCAGAAGCTGCGCCGCTTACCATTTAGTCAGGGAGACCTATCCGGGGAGAGTAAGTGACGAGGGAACTCTGTGACCGTAACTCGCTGATGGGAACAGGTGGCTGAGTGACTGGAGGGCTGACAGATGTAATGCTGGTGAGGGATCCGGAGCGCACCACCGTAGACGGCAGACGGGAGGAGCAGATGGAAGAACCGGAGTGTTGTGTGTGAACCAGGTGAATCCAGGAAGGGGGTCTCACGCCCGGCTTGGTACCACCAAGAGAGTATGAGGGGAGATGCCAGAGCAAAATCTGATCGGCGGGGATTCTGAGGAGCTGGTTCCTTGAGCACGACGCCAAGACAGGTGAGTAAATCCAAACATGACAAACTGGAGAACAACAGGAGACAAAGTTAGTCCAAAAACGAGGTTTCAAAGAACTCACAGGTACGAGGCACAGGAGACAGGTCAGAGGCGTCTTCCATCTGTCTGAGCACTCCTTAAGAAGCCAGTGATGATGACTCCTGACGAGCAGCAGGTGTGGGCCACACCCCCCAGTCAACTAGAACCACCTGTGAAGCAGAGTTAGAGCACGGAAACACAGAGAACCCTGACAAAAACTAGTTATAGCCCAGGACTAAACCAGGATTAATTTAGGACAGAAATAGATCAAAACCAGTTAGAACCCACTCCTAAATCAGGACTCAGTCTGGGCAGAATGTTAACAAAACCAGCAAGAAATTAGAAGTTAGCAGGACAAAAATGTCTTAAGTTTAACTTCAAAAGGAAGTACACAAACTATGGTAAATGTATTCTATTACATGACATCAATGTGAACCCTGTTCCACTGATAACCCCAATGCACTGAATACTCCTAGGTTGGTCTTTGCTGGAGAACCAAACCAGCTGCTGCAAACATCATTTAAATACTCAGATATTTGAGCTTCAAAGTGAGACAAACACACGCGTGGGGGGCTGACACGGCGAGACAGGTTTGGACCAGACTAAAGCCTGGTTTTGACGCATCTGCGAGGTCTGCCTGGCCATATTACATCATTTTGACATACATGCCTCGCCACGCGGCACAGAGTTTCTGCATTGTGCACCTGGGAAAATTTGCAACTGCACGGAAAAACATGGCAGACGAGCAAGCGTTCCTTCCGGCGGACGTTCGTAAATATAGACATCTTTATGACTTGGCCCAAAAAGATCACTGTGATCAACAAGTTAACAATTCCCGGAAAGAAATCGGTGTCACTCTTGGAAGAAGTTAAGAGGCTTAAATAACTGTGTTTTCTACTTCTACATGTAGTGTGGTGTAGTACGCATGGCATAGGAGCGCAACGCTGCCATCTAGAGTCTAGGAGAAAAGTACTACTTCAGAGGAAGAGCCCCATGGAACATAAATGCTGCAGACATTGCGACACGTCTCATTTGTGTGCTGATCGTACGTGCGTCAACCATAAAGCATCATTAACCCCGGGGTTCCACTGACCATGAAAGTATCATGAAAGCTTTGCAGAACGTCACATGTGCACCGCGCCTGTGATCTGTAGAAAGTATTTCGTTATGATAGCCCTCCCAAAATGGTAGCCTAGTCACAATTTGTGTGTGTGTGTGCGTGTGTGTGTGTGTGTGTGTGCACATGCAGTGCATAGTTGGTTCTCATGTGTGTCTCTGTGTTGCTTTGTGGTGGTCTGGGGACCTGTCTAGGGTGTATCCCACCTCTTGCCCAATGACGGCTTGAGATAGGCACCAGCCCCCGACAATCCCGCTCGGACAAGCCTGTATAGATAACGGATGGATGGATAGTTCCAGTGATGAATTTTAGCTTGGTTTTCAAAAATAGTATACAGTCACAAATAAATAAATAACAAAGTAGCCAGGTGAACGAGAGTTCAACGGAAATGCATGTCACACCAAGAATATCCGCCCCAAATCACTCTCATGAACTGACTAATGGAGCCTATAGAGGCAACTGGGGTAAATAGAGGATAACTCATTTTACACGTCGGGCAATTGTAAGGACATGTATGGGAAAGAAAATAAATAATATTTAACTTCAAAACTTGCACATTAATGCACCTTTAAACAAGTTAATTTGGTTACTAAAACACATTGACTTTTTGTTAACATTCTAATTTATTGAATATGGCTGTATATCCTTACATGCAGTGACATGCAGTCAGGGGAGGCAAGTGAGGCCAGGCCTCACTTGTCATCATGGAAAGAAAGAAAATATATAATGATGATAACATAATATAAATTGTGATTCACTCAGTCATTTGTAATAAAAGTTATTTTTTTTATCTAATTTCCTCATTTTTGATCATATTCTCTTTAAAATTGCAGACGTTTCGCTATTTTCCATGTAAATCCTTGGTGATCCCTGGTGAGGCCGCAGTGAGCTTGGCCTCCCCTGGGACTGCGCAATCCCATGTTAACTGCGCTGGCTTCCATTCTGTGAATACATCCTCCTGTCTCTAGATCAGGGGTGTCAAACTCATTTTGGTCTAGGGGCCGCATTCAGCTTAATCTGATCTCAAGGGGGCCACGCATGTAAACTCATTGCAAGATTAAATAGAACTAGAAAATTTCTGAAGAAATTTAGCAAGACGCCTGCCTCGTGGTGCGTACCGTATGGTGTAAAATAGCAACAGGAAGTAACACCGCAAATTTCAGGTTCCTACGGTGTTCACAGCCCCCGCAGCGGCCGTCCAAAGCTGCCATGTTAAGTCAATGGACCTCCTAGAAGCCTCTGGCTAGCAGCGTTGTCATGGAGACTCCCTCATAGCTGTAGCCCTCTGTCTTAATTATCATTACCTTTATCATGTGAGGTACTGAGGTGAATGTGTGATTTCAGTGTCTTTGGAGCATTTCTGCAGCATGTAACAGAGGCAAAGAGGGGTCAAAAATGGATGTTTGACACCTCATGAAATAGACATGCTTTATCTGACATGGCCCAAATTTGTTGTAGAGCCTTCTCTGTAAAGGAAGTACAGACTCTGTGAAGCAAAAGTTTGTGCGAGCTTCCTAGAGCTACTTCCGGTTAGCAACATGCTAACCGTTAGCCGCTAACAAGGTTGTGTTCAGGATGACCAGGTGATGGTACTCTGTTAGTTTGGTCCATAACCTGTGCTGGGAAGTGCCTCAAAGAGAGAGAAAATACGTAGTTTATTACGTCGCCATGGTAACTCAAAATGGCGGGTGGTCTTGGCCCATTGAAAAGCATTGAATATTTGACACCTCCTAACATGGAGATGCTTTATCCGAAATGGCCAAAATTTGTTGTGGAGCTATCTCTCTACAGTAAGAACAGACTCTGTGAAGCAGAAGTTGGTGAGACCTTCCTAGAGCTACTTCCTGTTAGCAACATGCTAACCGTTAGCCGCTAAGAAGGTTGTGTTCAGTATCACCAGTTGATGGTACTCTGTGAGTTTGGTCCAAATCCTGTACTGGAAAGTGCCTCAAATAGGGTGCCAATACTTAATGTCACCAAGGGTCATGGGTCAGATCGGCCTCTGCTAACAAGGTTGTGTTCAGTATCACCAGGTGAATGTACTCTGTGAGTTTGGTCCAAATCCTGTACTGGAAAGTGCCTCAAATAGGGTGCCAATACTTAATGTCACCAATGGTCATGGGTCAGATCGGCCTCTGCTAACAAGGTTGTGTTCAGTATCACCAGTTGATGGTACTCTGTGAGTTTGGTCCAAATCCTGTACTGGAAAGTGCCTCAAATAGGGTGCCAATACTTAATGTCACCAATGGTCATGGGTCAGATCGGCCTCTGCTAACAAGGTTGTGTTCAGTATCACCAGTTGATGGTACTCTGTGAGTTTGGTCCAAATCCTGTACTGGAAAGTGCCTCAAATAGGGTGCCAATACTTAATGTCACCAAAGGTCATGGGTCAGATCGGCCTCCGCTAACAAGGTTGTGTTCAGTATCCCTGGGTGATGAAACTCTGTGAGTTTGGTCGAAATCCTGTACTGGAAAGTGCCTCAAATAGGGTGCCAATACTTAATGTCACCAAAAGTCATGGGTCAGATCGGCCTCTGCTAACAAGGTTGTGTTCAGTATCACCAGGTGAATGTACTCTGTGAGTTTGGTCCAAATCCTGTACTGGAAAGTGCCTCAAATAGGGTGCCAATACTTAATGTCACCAAGGATCATGGGTCAGATTGGCCTCCTTTAGCAACTCAGCCTCACCCTATCTGGGCCCAGAACTCAACATTTGACCAAAGTGGTGTGTAGCGCCATTTCCCACAGGTGGGTGGTGCTGTATTGGCCAATTGGGTCGTCTCTGGGCCTCATGCCAGGTCCTGTTGGAAGCAAAGGCCCAATAGGAAAGCATGTGAAATCCAAAATGGGACAGAAAAGTGACACATGGCTGAAAGTCACATGAAAATTTTAAAATGTTAAGAGGAAGTGACTGTGCGAATTTCAGATTCCTACATTAATCACAGCCACTGCAGTGAGCGTCGAAAATTGCCATTCTATCCCAATGGAGAGTCTCCCTCTGGCCCTCAGAGTTCCGTCGTCATGGAAACTCACTCACACACCTGCAGCGGGCCAGTCTACCGAAGTGCAGAGACTTTGCTCACAATAAGTCCCATTGGATTATAATGGAGAACTTTGCCCCGAACAACGCTCCATATCTCCTGATCCGTAAATGGTAGAGACGTAATTTTTTCTGCGTTTATTTCGTAGCGGATAGGGGCAGAAGGCAGGCTATCGGTTTTTGCTGGAAAAAGTTTAATAAAGGCGTGAAAAATTATGATATAAAGAGGATTTTTATCGAATTTTAGAAATCCTCTAAAAACGTTCCCGAACAAATCACTGTAGCTGAAAAAGTATAAGAGATATCAAAATAATTCTTTCACTATGAGTATCAGCAGGCTTTTGAGGACTATGGTGCCCATTTTCATGTTTGTACAAAAATCGGTGTAGGCACAGCGACGATGTAAAAAAGTGGATGATGTGGGAAAATGCAGCTCAAAAGCGTTTTGAGGATTTTGCACATTCACTACTCCCGAACAAATTGTTCCTGCGGCAAAACCGTAACAGTTATCCAAACAATTTCTTTTTTATGAGTGCCAGAAGGGTCGGGACATTCATGTGTGAAAATCTCATGCTTGTACATGAAACGGTTTAGGAGTAGCGACGATGCGAAAACACGTGATGTTTTGGATTTTCAGACGTTATTTTTCAAAACCGCTCCATAGGAAATGAATGGGGGAGGTTTCGGGTTTGTGTCGCTCTGAGGTGATTTGCGAAAAATCTATAAATGCTACACCAATGAGGGTTACATTTCCTGAATCCAGACAAAAATACTTACGTTTTGATGTATAATTTGTCTACGTAGAGTGAAAATTGAGCGAGTAGGCTGAAGTTGTTCGGAGTTTTGAAATCTTTGAAAACGCTAGAGTGGCCCACTCTAGCGGTTGGAGAATTCCGTCATTGACTTTCATTATAAACGATGATTTCGCTGATTTTCGGACATGAGCTTTGAGGAGCACTTGTAAGGAGACGATAACAGATATCTACATCCTGTTTTCACTTCTGAGTAGTTCACAGATATATCTACAAACTGGAAGTTAAACGGTGTTCATAGGTGAAAGCATGACGATACAGTACAGCGTTGAAAATGGCCATTTTGAGGCTTTTTTGAGGCTTTCTTCCTGCACTTTCCATCTGAGCTATACTGTAGCGGCATATATGGGCATGCAGTATTGGGACCATACGGGGTTTGATCCCCCATTGACTAGCATTTGATGTTTGACACCTCATAGCTTGGAGATGCTTTATGCGACGTAGCCCAAATTTCTTGTGGAGCTTTCTCTCTAGAGTAAGAACAGACTCTGTGAAGCAGAAGTTGGTGAGACCTTCCTAGAGATACTTCCGGTTAGCAACATGCTAACAGTTAGCCGCTAACAGGGTTGTGTTCAGTATCACCAGGTGAGTGGACTCTGTCAGTTTGGTCCAAATCCTGTACTGGGAAGTGCCTCAAAAAGGGTGCCAATACTTAATGTCACCAAAGGTCACCAAAGGTCATGAGTCAGATTGGCCTCCTTTAGCAACTCAGCCTCACCACATCTGGGCCCAGAACTCAACATTTGACCAAAATGGTCAGTAGCGCCATTTCCCACAGGTGGGTGGTGCTGTATTGGCCAATTATGTCGTGTCTGGGCATCATGCCAGATCCTGTTGGAAGCAAAGGCCCAATAGGAAAACATGTGAAATCCAAAATGGGACAGAAAAGTGACACATGGCTGAAAGTCACTTGAAAATTTAAAAATGTTAAGAGGAAGTGACTGCGAATTTCAGATTCCTACATTAATCACAGCCGCTCCAGCGGGCGTTCTAAGTTGCCATTGTATCCCAATGGAGCTTCTCCCTCTGGCCCTCAGAGTTCCGTCGTCATGGAAACTCACTCACACCTCTGCTGCAGGCCAGTCTACCGAAGTGCAGAGACTTTGCTCACAATAAGTCCCATTGGATTATAATGGAGAACTTTGCCCCGAACAACGCTCCATATCTCCTGATTCGTAAATGGTAGAGACGTAATTTTTTCTGCGTTTATTTCGTAACGGATAGGGGAAGAAGACAGGCTATCGGTTTTTGGTGGAAAAAGTTTAATAAAGGCGTGAAAAATTATGATCTAAAGGTGATTTTTATGGACTTTCCGAAATCCTCTAAAAACGGTCCCGAACAAATTGCTGTAGCTGAAAAAGTATAAGAGATATAAAAATAATTCTTTCACTATGAGTATCAGCAGGCTTTTGAGGACTATGGTGCCCATTTTCATGTTTGTACAAAAATCGGTGTAGGCACAGCGACGATGTAAAAAAGTGGATGATGTGGGAAAATGCAGCTGAAAAGCGTTTTCAGGAATTTGCACATTCGCTACTCCCGAACAAATTGTTCCTGCGGTAAAACCGTAACAGTTATCCAAACAATTCCTTTTTTATGAGTGCCAGAAGGGTCGGGACATTCATGTGTGAAAGTCTCATGCTTGTACATGAAACGGTTTAGGAGTAGCGACGATGCGAAAACATGTGATGTTTTGGATTTTCAGACGTCATTTTTCAAAACCTCTCCATAGGAAATGAATGGGGAGGATTTCGGGTTTGTGTCGGTCTGAGGTGATTTGCGAAAAATCTATAAATGCTACACCAATGAGGGTTACATTTCCTGAATCCAGACAAAAATACCTACGCTTTGATGTATAATTTGTCTAAGTAGAGTGAAAATTGAGCGAGTAGGCTGAAGTTGTTCGGAGTTTTGAAATCTTTAAAAACGCTAGAGTGGGCCACTCTAGCGGTTGGAGAATTCCGTCATTGACTTTCATTATAAACGATGATTTCGCTGATTTTCGGACATGAGCTTTGAGGAGCACTTGTGAGGAGACGATAACAGATATCTACATCCCGTTTTCACTTCTGAGTAGTTCACAGATATATCTACAAACTGGAAGTTAAACGGTGTTCGTAGGTGAAAGCATGGCGACACAGTACAGCTTTGAAAATGGCCATTTGGAGGCTTTTTTGAGGCTTTCTTTCTACCCGACTCCATTCATTCCTATGGGGTTTTTGGGGGGTGGTTTTTCGCTAATTGCGTTGCCATGGTAACTCGAAACCCCAATAAAAGTAATAGCACACATCTCGAGACCGAGCCGGACGTTTTGATGTATATATTGTGGGGGTGCACGCTACGGTTCGGGCCGCATTAATCGTGAAGGAAGAAAAATAAAGAATACTAGAAAATTTCTGAAGAAATTTAGCAAGGCGCCTGCCTCGTGGTGCGTACCGTATGGTGTAAAATAGCAACAGGAAGTAACACCGCAAATTTCAGGTTCCTACGGTGTTCACAGCCCCCGCAGCGGCCGTCCAAAGCTGCCATGTTAAGTCAATGGACCTCCTAGAAGCCTCTGGCTAGCAGCGTTGTCATGGAGACTCCCTCATAGCTGTAGCCCTCTGTCTTAATTATCATTACCTTTATCATGTGAGGTACTGAGGTGAATGTGTGATTTCAGTGTCTTTGGAGCATTTCTGCAGCATGTAACAGAGGCAAAGAGGGGTCAAAAATGGATGTTTGACACCTCATGAAATAGACATGCTTTATCTGACATGGCCCAAATTTGTTGTAGAGCCTTCTCTGTAAAGGAAGTACAGACTCTGTGAAGCAAAAGTTTGTGCGAGCTTCCTAGAGCTACTTCCGGTTAGCAACATGCTAACCGTTAGCCGCTAACAAGGTTGTGTTCAGGATGACCAGGTGATGGTACTCTGTTAGTTTGGTCCATAACCTGTGCTGGGAAGTGCCTCAAAGAGGGAGAAAATACGTAGTTTATTACGTCGCCATGGTAACTCAAAATGGCAGGTGGTCTTGGCCCATTGAAAAGCATTGAATATTTGACACCTCCTAACATGGAGATGCTTTATCCGACATGGCCAAAATTTGTTGTGGAGCTTTCTCTCTACAGTAAGAACAGACTGTGAAGCAGAAGTTAGTGAGACCTTCCTAGAGCTACTTCCTGTTAGCAACATGCTAACCGTTAGCCGCTAACATGGTTGTGTTCAGTATCACCGGGGGATTGTACTCTGTCAGTTTGGTCCAAATCCTGTACTGGGATGTGCTTCAAATAGGGAGAAAATACGTTTTTTTATAAGGTTGCCATGGTAACTCAAAATGGCGGGTGGTACAAAAAAATACTTCATAGGATCAGCACACATGTTTTGTTATACATACTGTGGGGATTATAATATAAAACTCTAAGTGTCCCACACCGGGATTCGAACCCATGACCTCTTGCATGCAAAGTCTGCACTTTCCATCTGAGCTATACTGTAGCACCATATATGGGCATGCAGTATTGGGACCATAAGGGGTTTGATCCCCCATTGAAAAGCATTGGATGTTTGACACCTCATAGCTTGGAGATGCTTTATGCGACGTAGCCCAAATTTCTTGTGGAGCTTTCTCTCTAGAGTAAGAACAGACTCTGTGAAGCAGAAGTTGGTGAGACCGTCCTAGAGATACTTCCGGTTAGCAACATGCTAACAGTTAGCCGCTAACAGGGTTGTGTTCAGTATCACCAGGTGAGTGTACTCTGTCAGTTTGGTCCAAATCCTGTACTGGGAAGTGCCTCAAAAAGGGTGCCAATACTTAATGTCACCAAAGGTCACCAAAGGTCATGAGTCAGATTGGCCTCCTTTAGCAACTCAGCCTCACCACATCTGGGCCCAGAACTCAACATTTGACCAAAATGGTCAGTAGCGCCATTTCCCACAGGTGGGTGGTGCTGTATTGGCCAATTGGGTCGTGTCTGGTTATCAAGCCAGGTCCTGTTGGAAACAAAGGCCCAATAGGAAAGCATGTGAAATCCAAAATGGGACAGAAAAGTGACACATGGCTGAAAGTCACTTGAAAATTTTAAAATGTTAAGAGGAAGTGACTGTGCGAATTTCAGATTCCTACATTAATCACAGCCGCTGCAGCGGGCGTCGAAAGTTGCCATTGTATCCCAATGGAGCTTCTCCCTCTGGCCCTCAGAGTTGCGTCGTCATGGAAACTCACTCACACCTCTGCTGCAGGCCAGTCTACCGAAGTGCAGAGACTTTGCTCACAATAAGTCCCATTGGATTATAATGGAGAACTTTGCACCGAACAACGCTCCATATCTCCTGATCCGTAAATGGTAGAGACGTAATTCTTTCTGCGTTTATTTCGTAACGGATAGGGGAAGAAGACAGGCTATTGGTTTTTGCTGGAAAAAGTTTAATAAAGGCGTGAAAAATTATGATATAAAGGTGATTTTTATGGATTTTTTGAAATCCTCTAAAAAAGGTCCCGAACAAATCGCTGTAGCTGAAAAAGTATAAGAGATATCAAAATAATTCTTTCACTATGAGTATCAGCAGGCTTTTGAGGACTATGGTGCCCATTTTCATGTTTGTACAAAAATCGGTGTAGGCACAGCGACGATGTAAAAAAGTGGATGATGTGGGAAAATGCAGCTAAAAAGCGTTTTCAGGAATTTGCACATTCGCTACTCCCGAACAAATTGTTCCTGCGGTAAAACCGTAACAGTTATCCAAACAATTCCTTTTTTATGAGTGCCAGAAGGGTCGGGACATTCATGTGTGAAAGTCTCATGCTTGTACATGAAACGGTTTAGGAGTAGCGACGATGCGAAAACATGTGATGTTTTGGATTTTCAGATGTCATTTTTCAAAACCGCTCCATAGGAAATGAATGGGGAGGATTTCGGGTTTGTGTCGGTCTGAGGTGATTTGCGAAAAATCTATAAAAGCTACACCAATGAGGGTTACATTTCCTGAATCCAGACAAAAATACCTACGTTTTGATGTATAATTTGTCTACGTAGAGTGAAAATTGAGCGAGTAGGCGGAAGTTGTTCGGAGTTTTGAAATCTTTGAAAACGCTAGAGTGGGCCATTCTAAGAGTCTGAGAATTCCGTCATTGACTTTCATTATAAACGATGATTTTGCTGATTTTTGGACATGAGCTTTGAGGAGTAACTGTGAAAAGACGATAAAAGATATCCCCATCCCGTTTTCACTTCTGAGTAGTTCACAGATATGTCTACAAACTGGAAGTTAAACGGTGTTCGTAGGTGAAAGCATGACGACACAGTACAGCGTTGAAAATAGCCATTTGGAGGCTTTTTTGAGGCTTTCTTTCTACCCGATTCCATTGATTCCTATGGGATTTTTGGGGGTGGTTTTTCGCTAATTTTGTCGCCATGGTAACTCGAAACCCCAATAAAAGTAATAGCACACCATTCCCGACCGAGCCGCACGTTTTGATACCTATATTGTGGGGGTGCACGCTACCGTTCGGGCCGCATTAATCGTCAAACAATTAAGAATATTAATAAGAATAATAACTAGAAAATTTCTGAAGAAATTTAGCAAGGCGCCTGCCTCGTGTTGCGTACCGTGCCGTCACAAAAAGCAACAGGAAGTAACACTGCGAATTTCAGCTTCCTACGGTCTTCACAGCCCCCCCAGCGGCCGTCCAAAGGTGCCATGTTAAGTCAATGGACCTCCTAGGAGCCTCTGGCTAGCAGCGTTGTCATGGAGACTCCGTCACAGCTGTAGCCATCTATTTGTCTGTAAAGGCAGAACAACCCTGGCTAAGCAGAAGTTGGTAGGACCGTCCTACAGCTACTTCCTGTTAGCAAGATGCTAACCATTAGCCGCTAACATGGTTGTGGTCAGTCTCACCAGTTGATGGTACTCTGTGAGTTTGGTCCAAATCCTGTACTGGAAAGTGCCTCAAATAGGGTGCCAATACTTAATGTCACCAAGGGTCATGGGTCAGATCGGCCTCCGCTAACAAGGTTGTGTTCAGTATCACCAGTTGATGGTACTCTGTGAGTTTGGTCCAAATCCTGTACTGGAAAGTGGCTCAAATAGGGTGCCAATACTTAATGTCACCAAGGGTCATGGGTCAGATCGGCCTCTGCTAACAAGGTTGTGTTCAGTATCACCAGTTGATGGTACTCTGTGAGTTTGGTCCAAATACTGTACTGGAAAGTGCCTCAAATAGGGTGCCAATACTTAATGTCACCAAAGGTCATGGGTCAGATCGGCCTCCGCTAACAAGGTTTTGTTCAGTATCCCTGGGTGATGATACTCTGTGAGTTTGGTCCAAATCCTGTACTGGAAAGTGCCTCAAATAGGGTGCCAATACTTAATGTCACCAAAGGTCATGGGTCAGATCGGCCTCCGCTAACAAGGTTGTGTTCAGTATCACCAGGTGAATGTACTCTGTGAGTTTGGTCCAAATCCTTTACTGGAAAGTGCGTCAAATAGGGTGCCAATACTTAATGTCACCAAAGGTCATGGGTCAGATCGGCCTCCGCTAACAAGGTTTTGTTCAGTATCCCTGGGTGATGATACTCTGTGAGTTTGGTCCAAATCCTGTACTGGAAAGTGCCTCAAATAGGGTGCCAATACTTAATGTCACCAAAGGTCATGGGTCAGATCGGCCTCCGCTAACAAGGTTGTGTTCAGTATCACCAGGTGAATGTACTCTGTGAGTTTGGTCCAAATCCTTTACTGGAAAGTGCGTCAAATAGGGTGCCAATACTTAATGTCACCAAGGCTCATGGGTCAGATCGGCCTCTGCTAACAAGGTTGTGTTCAGTATCACCAGTTGATGGTACTCTGTGAGTGTGGTCCAAATCCTTTACTGGAAAGTGCCTCAAATAGGGTGCCAATACTTAATGTCACCAAAGGTCATGAGTCAGATTGGGCTCCTTTAGCAACTCAGCCTCACCAAATCTGGGCCCAGAACTCAACATTTGACCAAAATGGTGTGTAGTGCCATTTCCCACAGGTGGGTGGTGCTGTATTGGCCAATTGGGTCGTCTCTGGGCCTCATGCCAGGTCCTGTTGGAAGCAAACGGCCAATAGGAAAGCATGTGAAATCCAAAATGGGACAGAAAAGTGACACATGGCTGAAAGTCACTTGAAAATTTAAAAATGTTAAGAGGAAGTGACTGTGCGAATTTCAGATTCCTACATTAATCACAGCCACTGCAGTGAGCGTCGAAAGTTGCCATTCTATCCCATTGGAGCCTCTCTCTCTGGCCCTCAGAGTTGCGTCGTCATGGAAACTCACTCACACCTCTGCTGCAGGCCAGTCTAACGAAGTGCAGAGACTTTGCTCACAATAAGTCCCATTGGATTATAATGGAGAACTTTGCCCCGAACAACGCTCCATATCTCCTGATCCGTAAATGGTAGAGACGTAATTTTTTCTGCGTTTATTTCGTAACGGATAGGGGAAGAAGACAGGCTATCGGTTTTTGCTGGAAAAAGTTTAATAAAGGCGTGAAAAATTATGATATAAAGGTGATTTTTATGGATTTTTTGAAATCCTCTAAAAAAGGTCCCGAACAAATCGCTGTAGCTGAAAAAGTATAAGAGATATCAAAATAATTCTTTCACTATGAGTATCAGCAGGCTTTTGAGGACTATGGTGCCCATTTTCATGTTTGTACAAAAATCGGTGTAGGCACAGCGACGATGTAAAAAAGTGGATGATGTGGGAAAATGCAGCTAAAAAGCGTTTTCAGGAATTTGCACATTCGCTACTCCCGAACAAATTGTTCCTGCGGTAAAACCGTAACAGTTATCCAAACAATTCCTTTTTTATGAGTGCCAGAAGGGTCGGGACATTCATGTGTGAAAGTCTCATGCTTGTACATGAAACGGTTTAGGAGTAGCGACGATGCGAAAACATGTGATGTTTTGGATTTTCAGATGTCATTTTTCAAAACCGCTCCATAGGAAATGAATGGGGAGGATTTCGGGTTTGTGTCGGTCTGAGGTGATTTGCGAAAAATCTATAAAAGCTACACCAATGAGGGTTACATTTCCTGAATCCAGACAAAAATACCTACGTTTTGATGTATAATTTGTCTACGTAGAGTGAAAATTGAGCGAGTAGGCGGAAGTTGTTCGGAGTTTTGAAATCTTTGAAAACGCTAGAGTGGGCCACTCTAAGAGTCTGAGAATTCCGTCATTGACTTTCATTATAAACGATGATTTTGCTGATTTTTGGACATGAGCTTTGAGGAGTAACTGTGAAAAGACGATAAAAGATATCCCCATCCCGTTTTCACTTCTGAGTAGTTCACAGATATGTCTACAAACTGGAAGTTAAACGGTGTTCGTAGGTGAAAGCATGACGACACAGTACAGCGTTGAAAATAGCCATTTGGAGGCTTTTTTGAGGCTTTCTTTCTACCCGATTCCATTGATTCCTATGGGATTTTTGGGGGTGGTTTTTCGCTAATTTTGTCGCCATGGTAACTCGAAACCCCAATAAAAGTAATAGCACACCATTCCCGACCGAGCCGCACGTTTTGATACCTATATTGTGGGGGTGCACGCTACGGTTCGGGCCGCATTAATCGTCAAACAATTAAGAATATTAATAAGAATAATAAATAGTCCGTTTAGAGGTGAATAGTAGTAGGTGCCTCCATGCATTTGCATGGGAGGCAGTGCTGTGCTTCGCACAGCACTGCCTCCTCATTGCAAATGCTTGGCAGGCACCTAACTAGAAAATTTCTGAAGAAATTTAGCAAGGTGCCTGCCTCGTGGTGCGTACCGTACCGTTGAAAATACTAACGGGAAGTAACACTGCGAATTTCAGCTTCCTACGGTCTTCACAGCCCCCGCAACGGCCGTCCAAAGGTGCCATGTTAAGTCAATGGACCTCCTAGGAGCCTCTGGCTAGCAGCGTTGTCATGGAGACTCCCTCACAGCTGTAGCCCTCTGTCTTAATTATCATTACCTTTATCATGTGAGGTACTGAGGTGAATGTGTGATTTCAGTGTCTTTGGAGCATTTCTGCAGCATGTAACAGAGGCAAATAGGGGTCAAAAATGGATGTTTGACACCTCATAAAATAGACATGCTTTATCTGACATGGCCCAAATTTGTTGTAGAGCTTCCTCTCTAAAGGAAGTACAGACTCTGTGAAGCAAAAGTTTGTGCGAGCTTGCTAGAGCTACTTCCGGTTAGCAACATGCTAACCGTTAGCCGCTAACAAGATTGTGTTCAGGATGACCAGGTGATGGTACTCTGTTAGTTTGGTCCATAACCTGTGCTGGGAAGTGCCTCAAAGAGGGAGAAAATACGTTGTTTATTACGTCGCCATGGTAACTCAAAATGGCGGGTGGTCTTGGCCCATTGAAAAGCATTGAATATTTGACACCTCCTAACATGGAGATGCTTTATCCGACATGGCCAAAATTTGTTGTGGAGCTTTCACTCTACAGTAAGAACAGACTCTGTGAAGCAGGAGTTGGTGAGACCTTCCTAGAGCTACTTCCTGTTAGCAACATGCTAACCGTTAGCCGCTAACAAGGTTGTGTTCAGGATGACCAGGTGATGGTACTCTGTTAGTTTGGTCCATAACCTGTGCTGGGAAGTGCCTCAAAGAGGGAGAAAATACGTTTTTTATTACGTCGCCATGGTAACTCAAAATGGCGGGTGGTCTTGGCCCATTGAAAAGCATTGAATATTTGACACCTCCTAACATGGAGATGCTTTATCCGACATGGCCAAAATTTGTTGTGGAGCTTTCACTCTACAGTAAGAACAGACTCTGTGAAGCAGAAGTTGGTGAGACCTTCCTAGAGCTACTTCCTGTTAGCAACATGCTAACCGTTAGCCGCTAACACGATTGTGTTCAGGATGACCAGGTGATGGTACTCTGTTAGTTTGGTCCATAACCTGTGCTGGGAAGTGCCTCAAAGAGGGAGAAAATACGTTTTTTATTACGTCGCCATGGTAACTCAAAATGGCGGGTGGTCTTGGCCCATTGAAAAGCATTGAATATTTGACACCTCCTAACATGGAGATGCTTTATTCGACATGGCCAAAATTTGTTGTGGAGCTTTCACTCTACAGTAAGAACAGACTCTGTGAAGCAGAAGTTGGTGAGACCTTCCTAGAGCTACTTCCTGTTAGCAACATGCTAACCGTTAGCCGCTAACATGGTTGTGTTCAGTATCACCGGGGGATTGTACTCTGTCAGTTTGGTCCAAATCCTGTACTGGGATGTGCTTCAAATAGGGAGAAAATACGTTTCTTATTACGTTGCCATGGTAACTCAAAATGGCGGGTGGTACAAAAAAATACTGCATAGGATCAGCACACATGTTTTGTTATACATATTGTGGGGATTATAACATAAAACTCTAAGTGTCCCACACCGGGATTCGATCCCATGACCTCTTGCATGCAAAGCCTGCACTTTCCATCTGAGCTATACTGTAGCGCCATATATGGGCATGCAGTATTGGGACCATAAGGAGTTTGATCCCCCATTGAAAAGCATTGGATGTTTGACACCTCATAGCTTGGAGATGCTTTATGCGACGTAGCCCAAATTTCTTGTGGAGCTTTCTCTCTAGAGTAAGAACAGACTCTGTGAAGCAGAAGTTGGTGAGACCTTCCTAGAGCTACTTCCGGTTAGCAACATGCTAACAGTTAGCCGCTAACAGGGTTGTGTTCAGTATCACCAGGTGAGTGTACTCTGTCAGTTTGGTCCAAATCCTGTACTGGGAAGTGCCTCAAAAAGGGTTCCAATACTTAATGTCACCAAAGGTCACCAAAGGTCATGAGTCAGATTGGCCTCCTTTAGCAACTCAGCCTCACCACATCTGGGCCCAGAACTCAACATTTGACCAAAATGGTCAGTAGCGCCATTTCCCACATGTGGGTGGTGCTGTATTGGCCAATTATGTCGTGTCTGGGCATCATGCCAGATCCTGTTAGAAGCAAAGGCCCAATAGGAAAGCATGTGAAATCCAAAATGGGACAGAAAAGTGACACATGGCTGAAAGTCACTTGAAAATTTTAAAATGTTAAGAGGAAGTGACTGTGCGAATTTCAGATTCCTACATTAATCACAGCCGCTGCAGCGGGCGTCGAAAGTTGCCATTGTATCCCAATGGAGCTTCTCCCCCTGGCCCTCAGAGTTCCGTCGTCATGGAAACTCACTCACACCTCTGCTGCAGGCCAGTCTACCGAAGTGCAGAGACTTTGCTCACAATAAGTCCCATTGGATTATAATGGAGAACTTTGCCCCGAACAACGCTCCATATCTCCTGATCCGTAAATGGTAGAGACGTAATTTTTTCTGCGTTTATTTCGTGACGGATAGGGGAAGAAGACAGGCTATCGGTTTTTGCTGGAAAAAGTTTAATAAAGGCGTGAAAAATTATGATATAAAGAGGATTTTTATCAAATTTTAGAAATCCTCTCAAAACGTTCCCGAACAAATCGCTGTAGCTGAAAAAGTATAAGAGATATCAAAATAATTCTTTCACTATGAGTATCAGCAGGCTTTTGAGGACTATGGTGCCCATTTTCATGTTTGTACAAAAATCGGTGTAGGCATAGCAACGATGTAAAAAAGTGGATGATGTGGGAAAATGCAGCTGAAAAGCGTTTTCAGGAATTTGCACATTCGCTACTCCCGAACAAATTGTTCCTGCGGTAAAACCGTAACAGTTATCCAAACAATTCCTTTTTTATGAGTGCCAGAAGGGTCGGGACATTCATGTGTGAAAGTCTCATGCTTGTACATGAAACGGTTTAGGAGTAGCGACGATGCGAAAACATGTGATGTTTTGGATTTTCAGACGTCATTTTTCAAAACCGCTCCATAGGAAATGAATGGGGAGGATTTCGGGTTTGTGTCGCTCTGAGGTGATTTGCGAAAAATCTATAAATGCTACACCAATGAGGGTTACATTTCCTGAATCCAGACAAAAATACCTACGTTTTGATGTATAATTTGTCTATGTAGAGTGAAAATTGAGCGAGTAGGCTGAAGTTGTTCGGAGTTTTGAAATCTTTGAAAACGCTAGAGTGGCCCACTCTAGCGGTTGGAGAATTCCGTCATTGACTTTCATTGTAAACGATGATTTCGCTGATTTTCGGACATGAGCTTTGAGGAGCACTTGTGAGGAGACGATAACAGATATCTACATCCCGTTTTCACTTCTGAGTAGTGCACAGATATATCTACAAACTGGAAGTTAAACGGTGTTCGTAGGTGAAAGCATGACGATACAGTACAGCGTTGAAAAAGGCCATTTGGAGGCTTTTTTGAGGTTTTCTTTCTACCCGACTCCATTCATTCCTATGGGATTTTTGGGGGTGGTTTTTCGCTAATTGCGTTGCCATGGTAACTCGAAACCCCAACAGAAGTAATAGCACACATCTCGAGACCGAGCCGGACGTTTTGATGTATATATTGTGGGGGTGCACGCTACGGTTCGGGCCGCATTAATCGTGAAGGAAGAAAAATAAAGAATATTAATAATATTAACTAGAAAATTTCTGAAGAAATTTAGCAAGGCGCCTGCCTCGTGCTGCGTACCGTACCGTTGAAAATACTAACGGGAAGTAACACTGCGAATTTCAGCTTCCTACGGTCTTCACAGCCCCCGCAACGGCCGTCCAAAGGTGCCATGTTAAGTCAATGGACCTCCTAGGAGCCTCTGGCTAGCAGCGTTGTCATGGAGACTCCCTCACAGCTGTAGCCCTCTGTCTTAATTATCATTACCTTTATCATGTGAGGTACTGAGGTGAATGTGTGATTTCAGTGTCTTTGGAGCATTTCTGCAGCATGTAACAGAGGCAAAGAGGGGTCAAAAATGGATGTTTGACACCTCATAAAATAGACATGCTTTATCTGACATGGACCAAATTTGTTGTAGAGCTTCCTCTCTAAAGGAAGTACAGACTCTGTGAAGCAAAAGTTTGTGCGAGCTTCCTAGAGCTATTTCCGGTTAGCAACATGCTAACCGTTAGCCGCTAACAAGGTTGTGTTCAGGATGACCAGGTGATGGTACTCTGTTAATTTGGTCCATAACCTGTGCTGGGAAGTGCCTGAAAGAGGGAGAAAATACGTTGTTTATTACGTCGCCATGGTAACTCAAAATGGCGGGTGGTCTTGGCCCATTGAAAAGCATTGAATATTTGACACCTCCTAACATGGAGATGCTTTATCCGACATGGCCAAAATTTGTTGTGGAGCTTTCACTCTACAGTAAGAACAGACTCTGTGAAGCAGAAGTTGGTGAGACCTTCCTAGAGCTACTTCCTGTTAGCAACATGCTAACCGTTAGCCGCTAACATGGTTGTGTTCAGTATCACCGGGGGATTGTACTCTGTCAGTTTGGTCCATAACCTGTGCTGGAAAGTGCCTGAAAGAGGGAGAAAATACGTTGTTTATTACGTCGCCATGGTAACTCAAAATGGCGGGTGGTCTTGGCCCATTGAAAAGCATTGAATATTTGACACCTCCTAATATGGAGATGCTTTATCCGACATGGTCAAAATTTGTTGTGGAGCTTTCTCTCCAATGTAAGAACAGCCTCTGTGAAGCAGAAGTTGGTGAGACCTTCCTAGAGCTACTTCCTGTTAGCAACATGCTAACCGTTAGCCGCTAACATGGTTGTGTTCAGTATCACCGGGGGATTGTACTCTGTCAGTTTGGTCCAAATCCTGTACTGGGATGTGCTTCAAATAGGGAGAAAATACGTTTTTTATAACGTTGCCATGGTAACTCAAAATGGCGGGTGGTACAAAAAAATACTTCATAGGATCAGCACACATGTTTTGTTATACATACTGTGAGGATTATAATATAAAACTCTAAGTGTCCCACACCGGGATTCGATCCCATGACCTCTTGCATGCAAAGCCTGCACTTTCCATCTGAGCTATACTGTAGCACCATATATGGGCATGCAGTATTGGGACCATAAGGGGTTTGATCCCCCATTGAAAAGCATTGGATGTTTGACACCTCATAGCTTGGAGATGCTTTATGCGACGTAGCCCAAATTTGTTGTGCAGCTTTCTCTCTAGAGTAAGAACAGACTCTGTGAAGCAGAAGTTGGTGAGACCTTCCTAGAGCTACTTCCGGTTAGCAACATGCTAACAGTTAGCCGCTAACAGGGTTGTGCTCAGTATCACCAGGTGAGTGTACTCTGTCAGTTTGGTCCAAATCCTGTACTGGGAAGTGCCTCAAACAGGGTGCCAATACTTAATGTCACCAAAGGTCACCAAAGGTTGTGAGTCAGATTGGCCTCCTTTAGCAACTCAGCCTCACCACATCTGGGCCCAGAACTCAACATTTCACCAAAATGGTCAGTAGCACCATTTCCCACATGTGGGTGGTGCTGTATTGGCCAATTATGTCGTGTCTGGGCATCATGCCAGATCCTGTTGGAAGCAAAGGCCCAATAGGAAAGCATGTGAAATCCAAAATGGTACAGAAAAGTGACACATGGCTGAAAGTCACATGAAAATTTTAAAATGTTAAGAGGAAGTGACTGTGCGAATTTCAGATTCCTACATTAATCACAGCCACTGCAGTGAGCGTCGAAAGTTGCCATTCTATCCCAATGAAGAGTGTCCCTCTGGCCCTCAGAGTTCCGTCGTCATGGAAACTCACTCACACCTGCAGCGGGCCAGTCTACCGAAGTGCAGAGACTTTGCTCACAATAAGTCCCATTGGATTATAATGGAGAACTTTGCCCCGAACAACGCTCCATATCTCCTGATCCGTAAATGGTAGAGACGTAATTTTTTCTGCGTTTATTTCGTAACGGATAGGGGAAGAAGACAGGCTATCGGTTTTTGCTGGAAAAAGTTTAATAAAGGCGTGAAAAATTATGATATAAAGGTGATTTTTATGGATTTTTTGAAATCCTCTAAAAAAGGTCCCGAACAAATCGCTGTAGCTGAAAAAGTATAAGAGATATCAAAATAATTCTTTCACTATGAGTATCCGCAGGCTTTTGAGGACTATGGTGCCCATTTTCATGTTTGTACAAAAATCGGTGTAGGCACAGCGACGATGTAAAAAAGTGGATGATGTGGGAAAATGCAGCTGAAAAGCGTTTTCAGGAATTTGCACATTCGCTACTCCCGAACAAATTGTTCCTGCGGTAAAACCGTAACAGTTATCCAAACAATTCCTTTTTTATGAGTGCCAGAAGGGTCGGGACATTCATGTGTGAAAGTCTCATGCTTGTACATGAAACGGTTTAGGAGTAGCGACGATGCGAAAACATGTGATGTTTTGGATTTTCAGACGTCATTTTTCAAAACCGCTCCATAGGAAATGAATGGGGAGGATTTCGGGTTTGTGTCGCTCTGAGGTGATTTGCGAAAAATCTATAAATGCTACACCAATGAGGGTTACATTTCCTGAATCCAGACAAAAATACCTACGTTTTGATGTATAATTTGTCTACGTAGAGTGAAAATTGAGCGAGTAGGCTGAAGTTGTTCGGAGTTTTGAAATCTTTTAAAACGCTAGAGTGGCCCACTCTAGCGGTTGGAGAATTCCGTCATTGACTTTCATTATAAACGAGGATTTCGCTGATTTTTGGACATGAGCTTTGAGGAGTGACTGTGAAGAGACGATAAAAGATATCCCCATCCCGTTTTCACTTCTGAGTAGTTCACAGAAATGTCTACAAAGTGGAAGTTAAACGGTGTTCGTAGGTGAAAGCATGACGATACAGTACAGCGTTGAAAATGGCCATTTGGAGGCTTTTTTGAGGTTTTCTTTCTACCCGACTCCATTCATTCCTATGGGATTTTTGGGGGTGGTTTTTCGCTAATTGCGTTGCCATGGTAACTCGAAACCCCAACAGAAGTAATAGCACACATCTCGAGACCGAGCCGGACGTTTTGATGTATATATTGTGGGGGTGCACGCTACGGTTCGGGCCGCATTAATCGTGAAGGAAGAAAAATAAAGAATATTAATAATAAAGAAGTCCGTTTAGAGGTGAATAGTAGTAGGTGCCTCCATGCATTTGCATGGGAGGCAGTGCTGTGCTTCGCACAGCACTGCCTCCTCATTGCAAATGCTTGGCAGGCACCTAATAAAGAAGTCCGTTTAGAGGTGAATAGTAGTAGGTGCCTCCATGCATTTGCATGGGAGGCAGTGCTGTGCTTCGCACAGCACTGCCTCCTCATTGCAAATGCTTGGCAGGCACCTAACTAGAAAATTTCTGAAGAAATTTAGCAAGGTGCCTGCCTCGTGGTGCGTACCGTACCGTTGAAAATACTAACGGGAAGTAACACTGCGAATTTCAGCTTCCTACGGTCTTCACAGCCCCCGCAACGGCCGTCCAAAGGTGCCATGTTAAGTCAATGGACCTCCTAGGAGCCTCTGGCTAGCAGCGTTGTCATGGAGACTCCCTCACAGCTGTAGCCCTCTGTCTTAATTATCATTACCTTTATCATGTGAGGTACTGAGGTGAATGTGTGATTTCAGTGTCTTTGGAGCATTTCTGCAGCATGTAACAGAGGCAAATAGGGGTCAAAAATGGATGTTTGACACCTCATAAAATAGACATGCTTTATCTGACATGGCCCAAATTTGTTGTAGAGCTTCCTCTCTAAAGGAAGTACAGACTCTGTGAACCAAAAGTTTGTGCGAGCTTGCTAGAGCTACTTCCGGTTAGCAACATGCTAACCGTTAGCCGCTAACAAGGTTGTGTTCAGGATGACCAGGTGATGGTACTCTGTTAGTTTGGTCCATAACCTGTGCTGGGAAGTGCCTCAAAGAGGGAGAAAATACGTTTTTTATTACGTCGCCATGGTAACTCAAAATGGCGGGTGGTCTTGGCCCATTGAAAAGCATTGAATATTTGACACCTCCTAACATGGAGATGCTTTATCTGACATGGCCCAAATTTGTTGTAGAGCCTTTTCTCTAAAGGAAGTACAGACTCTGTGAAGCAAAAGTTTGTGCGAGCTTCCTAGAGCTACTTCCGGTTAGCAACATGCTAACCGTTAGCCGCTAACAAGGTTGTGTTCAGGATGACCAGGTGATGGTACTCTGTTAGTTTGGTCCATAACCTGTGCTGGGAAGTGCCTCAAAGAGGGAGAAAATACGTTGTTTATTACGTCGCCATGGTAACTCAAAATGGCGGGTGGTCTTGGCCCATTGAAAAGCATTGAATATTTGACACCTCCCAACATGGAGATGCTTTATCCGACATGGCCAAAATTTGTTGTGGAGCTTTCTCTCTACAATAAGAACAGACTTTATGAAGCAGAAGTTGGTGAGACCTTCCTAGAGCTACTTCCTGTTAGCAACATGCTAACCATTAGCCACTAACATGGTTGTGTTCAGTATCACCGGGGGATTGTACTCTGTCAGTTTGGTCCAAATCCTGTACTGGGAAGTGCCTCAAAAAGGGTGCCAATACTTAATGTCACCAAAGGTCACCAAAGGTCATGAGTCAGATTGGCCTCCTTTAGCAACTCAGCCTCACCACATCTGGGCCCAGAACTCAACATTTGACCAAAATGGTCAGTAGCGCCATTTCCCACAGGTGGGTGGTGCTGTATTGGCCAATTGGGTCGTGTCTGGTTATCAAGCCAGGTCCTGTTGGAAACAAAGGCCCAATAGGAAAGCATGTGAAATCCAAAATGGGACAGAAAAGTGACACATGGCTGAAAGTCACTTGAAAATTTTAAAATGTTAAGAGGAAGTGACTGTGCAAATTTCAGATTCCTACATTACTCACAGCCGCTGCAGCGGGCGTCGAAAGTTGCCATTGTATCCCAATGGAGCTTCTCCCTCTGGCCCTGAGTTCCGTCGTCATGGAAACTCACTCACACCTCTGCTGCAGGCCAGTCTACCGAAGTGCAGAGACTTTGCTCACAATAAGTCCCATTGGATTATAATGGAGAACTTTGCCCCGAACAACGCTCCATATCTCCTGATCCGTAAATGGTAGAGACGTAATTTTTTCTGTGTTTATTTCGTAACGGATAGGGGAAGAGGACAGGCTATCGGTTTTTGCTGGAAAAAGTTTAATAAAGGCGTGAAAAATTATGACATAAAGAGGATTTTTATAAAATTTTAGAAATCCTTTAAAATCGGTCCCGAACAAATCGCTGTAGCTGAAAAAGTATAAGAGATATCAAAATAATTCTTTCACTATGAGTATCAGCAGGCGTTTGAGGACTATGGTGCTCATTTTCATGTTTGTACAAAAATCGGTGTAGGCACAGCGACGATGTAAAAAAGTGGATGATGTGGGAAAATGCAGCTGAAAAGCGTTTTCAGGAATTTGCACATTCGCTACTCCCGAACAAATTGTTCCTGCGGCAAAACCGTAACAGTTATCCAAACAATTCCTTTTTTATGAGTGCCAGAAGGGTCGGGACATTCATGTGTGAAAGTCTCATGCTTGTACATGAAACGGTTTAGGAGTAGCGACGATGCGAAAACATGTGATGTTTTGGATTTTCAGACGTCATTTTTCAAAACCGCTCCATAGGAAATGAATTTAGCATGACCCTTGAAGAAGAGTCGGAATGTGAAATAATGTCCCGCATTTGACTGGGTCCGATTCGGAAAAAGTAAAAAAAAAAAAAACCTGCACTGTTCTGAAACAAAGAAGGCAGAGCTTCATCGGCTGTCAGTCAGTATGCAGCAGTGATCACCTGATGAGCAGCTGCGCCCCAGGACACTAAATAAAATGACAAGGATTTTGATGCTTACAGATTCTTAAGACAACTACATCAAAAAGATAAAACAAATAAACTGCAGCTACAACATGGACTGGAGAACGGGTTCTAACTGGGTGAGGCCAGAGAAAGGAAATTCTCAGTGAGTTTTTAATGAAGTTAAAGTGGAGCGCGGACACAGGGTTCATCCTGGACAGGTCTCCAGTCACTGGGCTAAAATATAACCATATTATTAAACTTCAAAAAAGTTAAATCATGCCTTTTTATAAACTGTAATGATTAATTGGTGAACAATAACAGGCAAAGCAGACTGATTATTGTCATGTGCAATCTGTGTCAAATTAAAATGTATTATGTATTGATAACGTTGGTGATGTGTCCTGCATTTCTAAGGCTGTGTTTGGCCTTGTATGATCATAGGATTAATTTATATTGAATGTGACAGGGAGCCAGTGGAGTTAATGTACAGGTGTGAAGTAGATGATGTAATGATGCAAGCTGCTGTCTTTTGAACTAGCTGCAATTTATGGAGGTTTCTGGAGGACAGGAAGGGAAGGGAGCGGGGATTGTAAAGTGGACTGTGGACCAGTTTGTCAAAAGTGTGAAGGAAGAACTTGATGCTGCATAGATGAAAGTAACCCAGATGATGATGTGGATGTGGAAAGTGATGGAGAGGCTGTCCAGGATGACACAAAGGCTCTAAAGCTGAAAGGTGGCAGAGATACAGGAATTTTCAATGGATATTTTAAAAGTACCAGATTTGGTTTACTTTGCACAATAAGCAACTAATGCGGCATGATGTCCACGGCTCCGGGAAAATATGGGCTGCACGTGATCCAAATTAGCCAATGAGCTGTGTCAGTCAGGTTTGCTGCTGCTGGCTACTTTTTAGAAAAAAAAAATCAAAATCAAAATCGAAAAGCACTTTGGATTTTAAAATAGAAAAACTTTCTATTTTTATGTAATTTTTTTGTTTAAAAAGTCAATGTATAAGGTGGATGCATAAACATTTTATTTCAGTGTTAAATACTATGTGAAGTAACGGATTGTAATTAAAAATGTGTTCGGACCTTTACTGGTTGTTGATTTTTGTTATTCGGACCCCGCTGATTTTTAATTAGTGACCCCTGCTGTAGAGTGTATATATTTGTAAATCTGACTCTGATGACGTCAGTTCCTCACCAGCTATGAACCGTACCGCACGTCACTGCTTACATGATACTTCCACATGATAATTCTTCTAAGCAGTAGATTGTGTCTCTACACAAAATTTTAACATGACAACCCTTCCCAAGTACTATCTAAATTAGTCATAGTTATTAACATTCAATGACAACATCCAGGATTCAAAAGAATGAAACAATGTAATTTTAATTGAACAGAATGTCATGAATACTGCAATACAGCAATGGAACCTCTTATAACAACCTCATACTGTAGCAAACTCATAACAGACATCCTATAAACTGTTATTACACAATTTTCTGAAGTCTGCAATTTCTGTTTATTCTTTCTCATCATAACATTTATTATCATAGTTTGTCAGTTTAATGTCAACTCCTCTCTCTGATTTTTCACTTGCACATTTCTGTAGACGTCCATCTGTTTATAAAGCAAAAACAATCGGGTAGCTTGCAGATCCATACACACGTGCAGGTCCATACACCCTTGCATCCCATGAGATCCAGGACAGCCAGTGATGCTGGGGGTCTTCACATCCTGTAAAATATCAGCAGAGGGAAATTATTTTCGTTACACGCTCCAGATATACAAACAACATATATATATATATATATATATATATATATATATATATATATATATATATATATATACCGATCTAAAATAAAGTGATATAAAGTGATAGTGACGATGTGCAAAACAGTGTAAAAGAATGAATAAATGTCAATTACAGAGGGGGGGTGTCTGAATCACTGAGGGAGGCGTTGTAAAGATTGATGACCAGAGGCAGAAATGATTTCCTGTGGCGCTCTGTGGTGCATCTGGGTAAGAGGAGTCTTCTGCTGAAGGAGCTCCTCTGCTGGGCCAGTGGTAGTAGAGAGGGTGTGAGACATTGTCTAAGATGGACTGACGCCTGGACAGCATCCTCCTCTCTGCCACGGTCGTCAGTGTCCAGCTCCTCCCCCACGACATCACCGGCCCTCCTGATCAGTTTGTTTAGTCTGTTGTTGTCAGCGACCCTCAGCCTACTGCCCCAGCATGTGACAGCAAAGAAGATCGTGCTGGCCATAACAGTCTCATAAAACATCCTCAGCATCGTCTGACAGATGTTAAAAGACCTCAGCCTCCTCAGGAAAAAGAGTCTGCTTTGGCCCTTTTTGTAGACCGCCTCGGTGTTTCTAGTCCAGTCCAGCTTATTATTGTTAAGGTATAGACCTGTTCTAGGCCTCCCCTGGTTCTTTTTTCTGATAATGTAGTGTTTGCCTTGTAGACTTCTGTAGTAATAAAAAGTCTCTTCAAACCGTAACTATATTTTACCATATTTAATCTAATAGGCAGAGGAATGTTTACAGACAGAACTATGTTCTCATAACAACGCCATGCAACCGGTCCCTGAGAACCTCGTTAGCTACATTAAATACCAAGCATATGTCCACACATTCAGGGCGTTCCCAGTGTGATATCAGCGTTCTGTTTATCCCATTATCCCATTGGTGGAGAAGATCTGTAATGCCTTCAGAGTCCGTTTATCTGTAATTTCCATGGCAACCAACTTTGCAGTTCAGTCCCTGTAATCCTGTACAGTTCCCCTGTTGATGTGCCCTAAAGGCACATCATAACAAAACAGTTCAAATGTCCGTTAGCCCCCCCCCCCCCTTGTTGGTATGCTCCAAAGGCACAGCACCATTAAAGCAATTACAAAAATGGGCTGGACAAACATTAATGGAAACATGTAACACCAATCAGCATGAATAATTCATAATTCAGCATATATCGCTCAAGACCACAGTCTCAGAATTTATCTACAATTTAGGTTCAACTAATTGAGCAAGGCCTGTTTTAGGTTCCTATGCGCACATTATTTTAATTTTACATTAGACTAGGTAAGCTAAGACTGTTCAGTAACCAAGATCAAATCCATCTAATCTTCCCCCACCCTGAAAAACCCCTTACTTGGTCCTCCACTCTCCATTCCCATGGATAAACATCCATCACTTTCATACCTTACAAATCCAGGAGTACCAGTGTGGGGCAACAAGATGGCACTGCGCAGGCAGCAGCCAGTCACATCGGCTGTATCCCTTCTTTTCCTACTTTCTCCTTTTTATTGTGTTTTCTGGATTGCTTGTATATTATTGAATACTGGATCGGGTATTCTGAGCCTAGATGCCCTGAAGAAACCAACTTCTGGGAGTCTAGTGATTATATTTTTGTTACTTTCGGCACATTTCGATGCCGCAAGTGGAGATCCCTTTGTCCGCAACTCCGAGCGTCCCCTGATCTACACGAGGAACCAGCTTCTCGGACTACGATACTCCTCGCGCTGCGGCCCCGTTCATCATCATGCTGAGAAACTATACATCCCCGCAGAAATACGGAGGAGGCGGAGAGGATGTCGGGGCGGCAGGACGAAGCGGAGGAAAGGATATCTACCATCGGTTGTCACGGGAAACGTTAGATCTTTACGGAACAAGACCGAGGAACTCACAGCACTAACCCGTTTCCAAAGTAAGTACAGAGACGCTAGTATTATGTGCTTCACGGAGACGTGGTTAGATGAATCTGTCCCGGACTCAGTGGTCTCCCTGGACGGCTTTAAACTTATCCGCGCGGACAGAACTTTTGCGGGGAGCGGAAAAAAGAGAGGGGGAGGGCTGGCGGTGTTTGTGAATGAGAGGTGGTGTGGTGCGGCGCATGTTCACGTGAAGCAGCAGATATGCTGCTCGGATGTTGAACTTCTCGCAGTGAGTTTGAGACCTTATTACTTGCCGAGAGAGTTCGGCCACGTGATCATGCTCTGTGTTTACATCCCTCCCTCCGCGGACGCCTCCGCCGCGTGTGAGCGGATCCACGCCGCTGTAAACAATCTGCAAACACAGCACCCCCGCGCTCTCCTGCTGATCACAGGGGACTTCAACCATGCCTCCCTCCGCTCCACCCTCCCCACGCTCACCCAGTACGTCACGTGTAAAACAAGGGACAATAAAACGCTGGACCTTTTTTAATCTAACGTTAAGGACGCTTACACCTCCGCCCCCCTCCCCCCTCTGGGACGCTCAGACCACAACCTCATCTACCTGCTCCCCCATTACATTCCCCTGGTGAGGAGACAAAAGGCACAGAAGAAGTCAGTGAAAGTTTGGTCAGACGAAGCCAGTGAGAAGCTGAGGGATTGCTTCAGAACCACAGACTGGAGCATGTTCCAAAGCTCTCATGGAGACGACATCAATAGCCTGACTGAATGCATCACTGACTACATGAACTTCTGTGTGGAGAGCATCGTGCCATCACGACGGCTACGATGCTTTCCAAACAACCCCCGCTGGGTGACCCCTGAGCTGAAAGTCCTCCTGAACCAGAAGAAGAGGGCTTTCTACTCAGGGGACCGAGAGGAGCAGCGTAGAGTTCAGAGGGAACTCCAGGGGAAGATCAGGGCGGCAAAAAAGGATTATGGGAAGAAGATGGAGGAGCAGCTGGCGCAGAACAACGTCAGAGATGTGTGGAGAGGTCTGAAGAACATCTCCGGCTTCGGGCAGAGGACCAGCAGGGCTGCAGACGGTGACACCAAGTCTGCAGATGAGTTGAACACATTCTTCACTCGGTTCGACTCCCCCCACACTGGCCCCCTCCCTGCCGTCAACTCTCCACATGTCGCCAACCACCAGCCCTCCAGAGACCTACCATCCCCCCCACCGCCACTCCTATCAACGACCGACCCATCCACACCTTCGGTCCTACCTTCCTCCCCCCTCACAGTCACACCAATGCAGGTGAGAGGACAGCTGACGAGGCTGAAACAAAGGAAAGCCTCTGGACCGGACGGCATCCCCCCCAGGCTGCTGAGGACCTGTGCAGATGAGCTCTGTGAGGTCCTCAGCTACATCTACAACCTGAGCCTCAGCCTCGGGGTGGTGCCCACCCTGTGGAAGACCTCCTGTGTGGTACCGGTTCCCAAAACGCCGCACGCCAGGGAACCGGCCCACTTCAGACCAGTTACTCTGACCTCCCACCTGATGAAGACCATGGAGCGGCTCATCCTAGCACACCTGCGCACCGTGGTGAGCCCCACCCTGGACCCGCTGCAGTTTGCCTATCGGCCCAACATCGGAGTAGAGGACGCCATCATCTACCTGCTGCAGCAGGCACTCACCCACCTGGAGACCACTGGGAGCGCTGTGAGAGTCATGTTCTTTGACTTCTCCAGCGCTTTCAACACCATCAGACCGGTGCTGCTGAGGGAGAAGCTGGAGGACGCTGGGGTGGACAAACGTCTAGCTGACTGGACCATGGACTACCTCACTGACCGCCCTCAGTACGTGCGGCTGCACGGCTGTCAGTCAGAGGTGGCACTCTGCAGCACCCGGGCCCCCCAGGGCACCGTCCTGTCTCCATTTCTCTTCACCCTTTACACCTCGGACTTCACCTACAACACAGACAGCTGCCATCTTCAGAAGTTCTCTGATGACTCGGCCATTGTGGGCTGTGTGTCTGAGGGGAACGAGCTGGAGTACCGGTCGGTCATCATGGACTTTGTGGACTGGTGTGAGAAAAACCATCTGTGCTTAAACACCAGTAAGACCAAGGAGATGGTGATCGACTTCAGGAGAAGACCCCCACCTCACTCACCTGTGAACATCCAGGGGCAGGACATAGAAACTGTGGAGAGTTTCAAATACCTGGGTGTTCACGTCAACAATAAGCTGGACTGGACTCATAACACCGAAGCCCTGTACAAGAAGGACTAGAGCCGGCTCCACCTCCTCAGGAGGCTGAGGTCCTTTGGAGTGAGCAGGCCTCTGCTAAAAACTTTCTATGACTCTGTGGTGGCCTCAGCCCTCCTCTACGCTGTCGTCTGCTGGGCTCCTGGCAGCACAGAGAGGGACAGAAAGAGGCTGAACAAGCTGGTGAGGAAGGCCACTTCTGTCCTGGGCTGTGCTCTGGACTCTGTGGAGGAAGTAGCTGAGAGGAGGGTGTTGTCCAAGTTCACATCCATTATGGACAACACCTTCCACCCCCTGCACCAGACTGTAGAGGAGCTGAGCAGCTCCTTTAGTGACAGACTTAGACATCCAGTCTGTAAGAAGGAGCGTTACCGCAGGTCATTCATTCCTGCTGCTATCAGATTTTACAATGCTGCACTGTAACTGTGACCACAACTGTAATAATTAATGAGCAATAACTAATGTGCAATAATCTATTTAATATACTGTACTACAACCCGTGCAATAATCCTGATGTAGTGACTTCTGCTGCTATCAACACCTGAACATATGTCAGTACACATGTATGTATGTATGTACAAATGTATACAATGTATATGCACATATATACGCGTAGGTACGTATGTATTTAGGCGCATAGATATATGTATATATTTAAGTATATAGATATGTTTATATATATATAGACCACTAAGAATGTAAATGAGACATCATATGCCCATTCCTATTTCCTTTTTTTGTATTTTTTTGGTATTCTTTTTGATCCACTGTATATATGAAGACTCATTGTATATAACTGAATGCACCTTCCCTACTCTGCACCTTCTTGTATGAGCCGATGTGACGAGTGAATTTCTCCATTGTGAGATCAATAAAGACTATCTTATCTTATCTTATCGCAGGGCAGGCTGGGCCTTTACTCACCAGAAAAACACATCCTTTCTAAAAGATGATAAAAACTGATGAAACCCCAGGTGAAATCCCGCTCTCAGCCAATCTGAGCAAGAAGACCCCTTAGTGAATCTGAAAATTATCATTTCCAACTATTTTACGGATCTGTGATGTCAATCAGATCCTGGTTCTTCCTCTATCAAAGCAAAAAGATTGCATAAACTGTAGGTCTTGGTGTGTGGGTCCAAAGAAGGCAGTTTCCATTCTTAATCATAAAACCATAATGATCAACATAATGCAATATCATAGTATAAATGTCAAAACACATAAAATCAAACAGGATCAAGTATGTCAGTGGAATAGGGCAGTTGAAAAACACAGTAACAATATAAAAAGAGTCCGTACGTTAAGAACGCAAAGTTAAGAAAGCCTTCAGGCCATTCAGGGCACAAGGCAGAAATTAATCTAATCGCACTTAGGGTTCTCAGGCAACTCCTCCTGTTGAAGAATAAGAAATCAGAGTTCTCTGGCCTCTTCATCCCAAGTCCTCTTCTTGTTTCCCGCTTGCAGGCTGGATGATTGAGCTGGATGGCAGTGAGTGTTCAGTTCTGGCCTGGGCAATGAACATTTTATTTTTCATTTCTCCCCGATAAAACACTCCGTGAAGATTGTCGGCAGACACAAGCC
Source organism: Fundulus diaphanus (assembly GCA_037039145.1). Lineage (NCBI taxonomy): Eukaryota > Metazoa > Chordata > Actinopteri > Cyprinodontiformes > Fundulidae > Fundulus > Fundulus diaphanus. Next base: position 2,541,285 of record CM073130.1, read on the forward strand.
CTTGTTTCTGTTGGGGAACAGAAACAAGGTGTAATTAGTGTTCTTATCAAAACCCCCATTCATGTGTCATTTATTAAAAACCTCCTTCAAACACTTTCACATTCAAGATATTCCTGCCCACAATTATATAGCTCTCAGCTTAAAATCCTGCACTGTAATTATTACTTCCTGCATGAATTATATTAAAGGAGTAATCTTAAACTTCAAATGTATCTGCAGCAGTTTTTCTCCTTAATTCTTAACAGAATTCATCCACTGTGTGTCTCACCTTTCAATCCTGTCATCCATGATAGTTGAAAGTTCTCTGCAACCTACTGTCAAGGTTACGTCTTATCTCATTTAACACACAATCTCAATAATTTCACCAGAACCTTTCAGAAACCCCTTGCTGAACCAGCTCTAACATACTTTATATGTGTTCTTAATACTTAAACAGTAAACACCTAAGTTTGTAAAAGATGTACCACTATGTAGATTTCCAGAATTTTAATCATAAGCATTTTTTACAGATCTTTTGTCTACAGCTTGACATGCATCAGATCAATATGACTTCTAAATGAATACTCCTTTTGCCTAAAGCGAAGAGCAATTCTAACCCCTTTTAATCCACAAGTTAGTAATCTGTTGGCTTTAACAGTTTATCTACTCAACCCTGGTTGTATTCTATATCCCCCTGTTTGAATGGTTTTGAAACAAACCATTAAACTGTAATATCCTCCTGTGAACAGTAAGCCATTGTTTCTCTTTAAAAACATCTCCCCCTGTTCACTTAACTGCTCCATACAGCTCTAAGTAAAAAAAAAGTAAAATACTTTAAACCAGTTTCATTCACCCAACATTTAATCACATCACACTTTTAACCTCATACATTTCTGTCCTTTATTAAGTATGACATTCCCAGTTCTCTGTGTTTAGTCTAAACTTGAGGGGGAAAAAATTAAGCAAACATTACTCAGTGATTTTCTTTATTTTCATTTATCCATTATTATTACTATCGCATTTCCTAGTTTTTCCCAACTTTAGGCCGCAGCGTTTGTTAAATTATATCACTCAGTGATCTATAAACCCTTATTTTATGTTTGCACTACATCTTGTCCCATCCAAGTAATCATGTCAATAATTAAATGTTTTCTCCACCACTAGAATTTGCATTTTCACATCATTATCGCTCGCTGGCTATCATGATTATTGAAGAAATTGTGTAGTGCCTTCAAACCCTTTAAATATTGTCCACCTGTGGTTAAATCATCAGCATTAATTTTGTTCCTCTTTTAATTCTTTGTTTAGCCTTAGTAGCTGCAGTTTAATCTGTGGATTAAAGGAATTCTTTGTATGAACACTTCTCTGCATCCCTATTTGTCTAGACCTCTGTAATATGCTCCTAGTGTTTTAAGCGTGGTCCTGGTCAGGACTCCAAAAGTCTTCTGTGATGATCCTCGTTTTGGTAAACCCAGTGTTAAGTTTCAGGTAATCCCCGTGGGACCACCTCGTCGTCTCCTGTGTCCAACTTGGTTCCAAGTGCCTCGGTCATTGAAACACTCCACCACCTGTGACAAATCCATAACATTTTCAAACCACAGCAGCTTGTCCTGGGTGTCTCCACACCTCCTGTGTGTGAAAAGTCATCAACCTCCTGGAGCAACTATATTCATGCCTTTCCATAGGCTGAATCACGAAGCATCGTTGTAAGCCCAGGATGTCACCTTATGTCCTGTTAAGTGTCCCGCTTTAGATTCCATTCACCCTAAAATGCATGCTGCTGAATCACCATATTTAAATGTTCTTCCCTCTAGAATCCAAGAGTGTGTTCCAGGTGTGTTCCCTGAAAGCCAACCTGTCCAGGTCACATTCATGAAACCTTGCAATTGAAATCCATCACCTGTGAAGCAAAGCAGTTATTCATAGTCCTGTTCAATATGTTGTTTGCACAGCAGAAGTTCCACTTTTGGGTGCCATTGCAGCTTTAATGTTTCTCAGAGTCATCCTTCATGCATCAATTCCATCTTCAAGCTGTTATCCTTTTATTATCACCTTGTGTCCAGGAGTCGCTCCACTATCCTGACCAGATTCAAAAATGTCCAACTAATCTAATTTGCCTTACTTCCTTTTATTGATGTAGGTAAGAGGAAAATCCTTAAATTACCCTGGTCTAAAAGACTCCTAGGCAAATAGTTAGCTAAACCCAAAACCATGTTTATTCTACCATTTGGATGTTTTAACATCTGCTTAAAAGGAGAACTATTGTGTTATTCACGTTCGAGCGGAGATATGTTAAATCTCCTTAAATCTTGTAGATAACTGCGTGTAATTCCAAAACAATCTTTCACTGTTGCTTTAATCCTCAATTTACCCAATTGTTGGTTAGTAAAACGAGTTATTCTGCTAATTCTGCAGTTTTATCCATTTAAGCCTTTAACCTTTAACCTCTATTGATGTCTGCCGAAGTGGCAGACCTTAGCTGCATCCTAATTATTGTTTCTTATTTGCGCCTCTACTTCAAGATATCCAGTAAATGCGGTGTTCGCAATTTATCCTTTGTATCAGCCTGTGGTCTAAAGTTTCAGAGTTTATTCTGCTTATATTGAAAAATTAATTCATTCATTTATTTATTTTATTAACTGTTTATGTAATGCCCACTTTAACATCTTTACCCATATGTTTTTCTCATTCCTATTTATTGTTTATACATTTATATTATTTTTCTCATAACGTCTGAATTGCATATATTTTTATCACCCATTTTCTTTTAAAGCTCAAATGGCCCCTCTATGTAACAAACTTTGTTGCTTCAATTAGCAATACACATAAGTTGTCAAACCTGGTTATTGTCATATCATTAGGCGACTGCCATGCAAATGCATGGGCAGAGCCTATTACTATGCACCTAATAAGGGTTTCTTTATTAGGCGACTGCCATGCAAATGCATGGGCAGAGCCTATTACTATGCACCTAATAAGGGTTTCTTTATTAGGCGCCTGCCATAGCATTTGCAATGAGGAGGCAGTGCTGTGCGAAGCACAGCACTACCTCCCATGCAAATGCATGGAGGCACCTATTACTATGTGTCAGGATTTGTCTTTGATGAACCCAGAACCACACACACAGGACTAAAGTTGAGGAGTTTTATTGACAGGTTTGATGGGATGGTGGGTGATGTAACCAGTAATCCAGGAATACACAGGTACAGGGGTGCAGATGAAGGCAGGAGCTGACAGCCTGGAGAGAGAGAGTCCAAACGAAGCTGGGAGGCTTGGCACTGGGCAGAGCTTTCTCAGAGTGACTAGTCAGGTTAGCAGTTCTCAGGAGACACCAGGACAAAGGCAGAGCTTCACCAGGAACTAGCAACATAAACAAAGTCTTTCAGAGAGACTGGCAGGACTGACCTTAAATGACAAAGCAAATCAAATCTTCCAAAGCAAAAACGAGGACTGGCATGGAGAGGGTGTAGAACGATGACGGACCGGCAAAGTAGTGACAGCAGAGTGAGGCTTAAGTAGGGAGGCTGGCAGGTGAAATGAGTCTGGCTAATTAGTGGCTGGCAGGTGTGACTAACTGCAGTGGAAGGGAAGGATGAAGTGAGGGGAAGGAGAAACTAAAAACAATAAATAAAGTGAAACCCTAACTAAAACTAAAACAAGGTGGAAAAACTGAAAACCAATGGCAACAAAAGCTGAATCAAAACTAAACCATGACATTACCCCCCCCCCCTCAAGGCCGGTCTCCGGACGGCCTAACAAACTAACCAACAACCAACCTAGGGTGGGTGGAGGGTGGTACGGATGGTGGGCCAAAATCAAACAAAAACTACCCACTCAGGGCGATCTGAAACAAAGGAAAAACAAAGCGGACTAAAAGGGGTTTCTAATAACCCCTGGTAGGCAAAACAAAGAACGTCTAACCGACGCTGACAGGCAAACATTGCCACAAGGCAAAACGGGCAAGGCCAGACGTATTAACGCCAGAGGGAAGAACGGGCGCACGACAGCGCCAGAGCGAAGGAACGGGCGCACGACAGCGCCAGAGGGAAGGAACGGGCGCACGACAGCGCCAGAGGGAAGGAACGGGCGCACGACCGCCAAAGGGAAGGAACGGGCGCACGACAGTGCCAAAGGGAAGGAACGGGCGCACTTAACGCCAAAGGGAAGGAACGGGCGTACTTAACGCCAAAGGGAAGGAACGGGCGTACTTAACGGCAAAGGGAAGGAACGGGCGTACTTAACGCCAAAGGGAAGGAACGGGCGTACTTAACGCCAGAGGGAAAGAACGGGCGTACTTTACGCCAGAGGGAAGGAACGGGCGTACGACAACGCCAGAGGGAAGGACAGGCGTACGACAACGCCAGAGGGAAGAACAGGCGTACGACAACGCCAGAGGGAAGAACAGGCGTACGACAACGCCAGGGCTCAAAACACACGCTGGTGCACGACTGACGTACAGAAAACGCCAGGGGAACCCGCCGGGACGTGAGGGAAACGCCGGGGCTTGGGGAAGAGAACGCCGGGACGTGAGGGAAATGCACAAGGGAAGCAGGAACATCTAAAACACCAGGGAACAAGAACGGAGGGCGTACTAACACGCCGGGGAACCAAGAATCAGAGGGCATCCTAACATGCCGGGGAACCGAGAATCAGAGGGCGTCCTAACACGCCGGGGAACCGAGAATCAGAGGGCGTCCTAACCCGCCGGGGAACCGAGAATCAGAGGGCGTCCTAACACGCCAGGGGACTAAGGAACTAGGAGGCCAAAACAAAAACCAAGGAACCTCGAACCAGCTAAAGCTAAGGAGCATGAAACAGCTCAGGACCAGAGGTCAGAAATCTAAGCGAGCGCTAAGACCTAAGGAGTGCTGGAAACTAAGAGCGCAGGACAAAAATAAAGAATCAAACCAAGAACTAGAAAATAAAGGCAAAACTAGAGCAGGGATAACACCATAAAAGAAAAACTAAGGCTAACCATTAAAATCAAAACACTAAAGCAGAAAATGAAACTAAAGCTAAACTACCAATAAAGGAAAAACAAGAAAAACTAGGACTTGAACAAGTACACTAACGTGACAACCAGAGAGCTAAAGCTAAAATGACAAAGCTAAGCAAACCTAGAAAACTAAGGCAAAATCTAGAATCCTAAAACAGAGCAGGGAAAACAAAAGCAAACAAAGACTAAGAACTCTAAGAAAACGAAGAACCCCCTAACTAATTCCAAACTGAGGAATACTAAATAACTCTAAACTAAGGCAGAGCTTTAACAAAATAAACAGAAGGCACTGGCCTTAAGGGCGCAGGCAAAAACGGCTGCTAAGCAAAAAGAAAAGTCTTCGTGGAGGTCGTCCTGGACGAGGCAGGCGGCGGAGCAGCATCGCCCGACTAAACCCTCGAGGAGGGCGGCCCCGACGAGGCAAAGTCAAGCGGCCCGGAGTCCGCAGTCTGCGGCTCCGGCCGAGCAGGAAAGTCAGAGGCGGTCGCCGTGGTGGACGGCCCCGACGAGGCAAAGTCAAGCGGCCCGGAGACCGCGGTCGGAGGCTCCGGCCGAACAGTAAAGTCAAAAGCGGGCGCCGTGGTGGACGGCCCCGACGAGGCAAAGTCAAGCGGCCCGGAGTCCGCAGTCTGCGGCTCCGGCCGAACAGGAAAGTCTGGTGCGGGCGTCGTGGAGGACGACCCCGGCACGACGAACCAGAAACAGGAGTAGCACCAACTAAGGCCTCGGCCTGAGGCGAAACTACTCCCACGGAGGCCTCGGCCTGAGGCGGAACTACTCCCTCGGAGGCCTCGGCCTGAGGCGGGACTGCTCCCTCGGAGGCCTCGGCCTGAGGCAGGGCGGCTCCTTCGGAGGCCTCGGCCTGAGGCAGGGCGGCTCCTTCGGAGGCCTCGGGCTGAGGCAGGGCGGCTCCCTCGGAGGCCTCGGGCTGAGGCTCGTCGGCCGACGGATTTATTTTCTTGGCGGCTGGCAGAGCGGAGCTTTCGGGTGGAGGCGGAACCATCTCCCCGGCTACCTCGGACGCCGCCGGGCTACAGGCTTCGGAGAGCGCCCCCGGGCTACAGGCTTCCTCAGCGGCCTTGGACTGAAGCAGAGTAACTCCCTCGGCGACTTTGGACGGAGGCGGACAACATCCTCGATGGCCTCGGACGGAGGCAGAAGAGCTCCCTCTGAGACCCTTACACGCCGGCGTCTGCGCCGGGAGGAGCCAGATGGCGTAGCAGAGGCTGCTTTGGAAGCAGCAGCAGACCCACGGGGAAGAAGGTCGTCCCGGTCACCGTAATAGAAACTCCACAGCTGTTCCTCCTCGACGTGTGGGGCTCAGATAGGTGGAGCGTTGAGCTTTACTCGGGGGACCAGCTGTGAGTCATAGAGGTGACGACCGAGACGACAAGACGCTGAGCGGCTTCTCTTCTCGTGCTCTGGGGTAGCCGAAACAACGCCCACATAAAACATCTGGGGAGTGGAGTCGGCCTTGATCGGAGGCGCAGGATCCTGGACAGAAGCCGCCTTGGCGTACCTCTCTCTTCTCAGGCGTTCGCACATGTCCAGATATGCGCGGACCTCCGGGGTGTCAGCCCCTACAGGTAAGTCCCATGTGGTGTCTGGGTTCATCCTTTGGCCGGTCCGTACTGTCAGGATTTGTCTTTGATGAACCCAGAACCATACACACAGGACTAAAGTTGAGGAGTTTTATTGACAGGTTTGATGGGATGGTGGGTGATGTAACCAGTAATCCAGGAATACACAGGTACAGGGGTGCAGATGAAGGCAAGAGCTGACAGCCTGGAGAGAGAGAGTCCAAACGAAGCTGGGAGGCTTGGCACTGGGCAGAGCTTTCTCAGAGTGACTAGTCAGGTTAGCAGTTCTCAGGAGACACCAGGACAAAGGCAGAGCTTCACCAGGAACTAGCAACATAAACAAAGAGAGACTGGCAGGACTGACCTTAAATGACAAAGCAAATCAAATCTTCCAAAGCAAAAACGAGGACTGGCATGGAGAGGGTGTAGAACGATGACGGACCGGCAAAGTAGTGACAGCAGAGTGAGGCTTAAGTAGGGAGGCTGGCAGGTGAAATGAGTCTGGCTAATTAGTGGCTGGCAGGTGTGACTAACTGCAGTGGAAGGGAAGGCTGAAGTGAGGGGAAGGAGAAACTAAAAACAATAAATAAAGTGAAACCCTAACTAAAACTAAAACAAGGTGGAAAAACCGAAAACCAATGGCAACAAAAGCTGAATCAAAACTAAACCATGACACTATGCACCTCTAAACGTGTCTCTTTATTAATCAGGTGCCTGCCAAGCATTTGCAATGAGGAGGCAGTGCTGTGCGAAGCATAGTAATCCCATAGTAATCAATGGAGTCGGGGAGAAAGAAAGCCTCAAAAAAGCCTCCAAATGACCATTTTCAACGCCTGTACTGTGTCGTCATGCTTTCACCTACGAACACCATTAAACTTCCACTTTGTAGATATATCTTTGAACTACTCAGAAGTGAAAACGGGATGGGGATATCTTTTATCGTCTCTTCACAGTTACTCCTCAAAGCTCATGTCCAAAAATCAGCGAAATCATCATTTGTAATGAAAGTCAATGACGGAATTCTCAGACTCTCAGAGTGGCCCACTCTAGCGTTTTCAAAGATTTCAAAACTCCGATCAACTTCAGCCTACTTGCTCAATTTTCCCTCTACGTAGACAAATTATACATCAAAACGTAGATATTTTTGTCAGGATTCAGGAAATGTAACCCTCATTGGTGTAGCATTTATAGATTTTTCGCAAATCACCTCAGAGCGACACAAACCCGAAACCTCCCCCATTCATTTCCTATGGAGCGGTTTTGAAAAATGACGTCTTAAAATCCAAAACATCACATGTTTTCGCATCGTCGCTACTCCTAAACAGTTTGATGTACAAGCATGAGATTTTCACACATAAATGTCCCGACCGTTCTGGCACTCACAAAACAGGAATTGTTTGGATAACTGTTACGGTTTTGCCGCAGGAACAATTTGTTCGGGAGTAGCGAATGTGCAAAATCCTCAAAACGCTTTGGACCTGCAGTTTCCCACATCATCCACTTTTTTACATCGTCGCTGTGCCTACACCGATTTTTGTGCAAACATAAAAATGAGCACCATAGTCCTCAAAAGCCTGCTGATACTCACAGTGAAATAATTATTTTCATATCTCTTATACTTTTTCAGCTACAGCGAATTGTTCGGGACCGTTTTTAGAGGATTTCTGAAATTCCATAAAAATCCCCTTTATATCATAATTTTTTACGCCTTTATTAAACTTTTTCCAGCAAAAACCGATAAGTCTTCTTCCCCTATCCGTTAAGAAATAAACGCTGAAAAAATTACGTCTCTACCATTTACGGATCAGGAAATAGGAAGTGTTGTGCGAGGCAATGTTCTCCATTATAATCCTATTGGACATAGTCTGAGCAAAGTGTCTGCACTTCAGTAGAATGACAAGCTGCAGGTGTGAGTGAGTTTCCATGACGACGGAACTCTGCGAGCCAGAGGGAGAGGCTCCATTGGGATAGAATGGCAACTTTCGACGCTCACTGCAGTGGCTATGATTAATGCAGGAATCTGAAATTCGCACAGTCACTTCCTCTTAACATTTTACAATTTTCAAGTGACTTTCAGCCATGTGTCACTTTTCTGTCCCATTTTGGATTTCACATGCTTTCCTATTGGGCATTTGCTTCCAACAGGATGTGGCATGATGCCCAGACATGACCCAATTGGCCAATACAGCACCACCCACCTGTGGGAAATGGCGCTACTGACCATTTTGGTCAAATGTTGAGTTCTGGGCCCAGATGTGGTGAGGCTGAGATGCTAAAGGAGGCCAATCTGACCCATGAACTTTGGTCACGTTTGGTGACATTAAGTATTGGCACCCCTTTTTGAAGCACTTCCCAGTACAGGATTTGGACCAAACTGACAGAGTACAATCACACTGAAAAAAACAACTCATAAGATTTACTTAAAAAATATATATATAAGTATTTGCACTCAAATTATTTAAGTAAAATTTAATGCTGCAATATCAAGTAACGCTCACTTGCCAGTATCAAGTAAATTTTACTTTCCATTATGCATAACAGTTGTGAAGATATTAAGTAACATTTACTTAATTACATCCAAGTTGTAAGTTAAATTTATTTTAAAAAATTAAGTAAAGTGAACTTGCATTTACTCAAAATTTTAAGTAAATTTTATATTCCTGTAGGATTTGCTGTTATGAAGTAATTAAGTAGATTTTATTATTTTCTTGTGCTTGACATTTACTTTGCTTCATTATGTTAATATTACTCATTAATATTAGGTAATGATTGCCAGTTTTCTTTTGATAAATGTTACCAAATAAATTGAACCAATAGTCTATACATTAAACAGTTTATTTTTCAATTTTAAACAGTTTAACAAAGAAGATAAATACATTATTGTTTTAAATTGCAATCTGTCATGGGTCAGCAAGAAATTTGACAGTCTAACCGGAATAGTACTATTCAAATATGTAATAAAAGAAAAAAGTACAACCCTCTGAAACTGAGCTTCAAGATTCGTTACAGAAATATACTCGTATGTCATATCAAGAATATTTAACTTACACAAACATGCTTAAAATAACTTCTGGGTGAGGGTCAGAATAGAAACAGCCACTTAAACTTTGAGCAGTAGAGCATAGATTATGTATGCCTCTATTTAAATGAAAAAAGCATGTACAAATATAGCATTATTAAAAGTGCATTTTGTTGTACTGCATTAGAATTTGTACCGAAAAAAAGATAAGATTGGTATGACTTGTAAACAACAAATACACAGTATTACATATACACCACATCCAACAAAGATCTGGTAATAGTCACTACTCAAATGTGCAATAAAAATCTTACAAACCTACACAATGAAACGGTGCAATTTCAACACTTAAACCAGCCGTCCAGACTAGTTGACTTTTAAGAATGCAGTTACAACAGTAATGAAACAAAATCAACACAAAAACAAATTAACAGCTTCAACTGTCTAACCATTCTCAATGAAGAATAAAATCTCCACTAGATATTTGAATAAAGGTATCTGTTATTTGGTTAAAAAAATAACAGATACCTTATTTGGCAAAAAATAAAACATTAATGACAAGGCAATCTTCCACTAACACTAACTGGAACCCACTACTAATTCTTGGCATTTGATGCCACATTTTCCTCCTCTAAGATGGCAAAGTCATAAATGCATGTAGGAAAGCAACTTAAACTTCAAGGTGTTTACTTTTGGGGACAGTTTAAATCCATCCAGGTTTTTGGAAGACTTCAAAAGTGTAGTTCAAAGTGGGAGGGTATCACTGATCTCTATTCACTGGAGTGCTGATTTGCCCGAAAAACTGAAGTCACTGGCCGCCATCTTGCTACTCCCTACACAGAACCCCATAGGATTTGGTTGCAACAACAAAGCTGTCTTCTGGCTGAGTGAAAACGTTTCACAGGTAATTCTACAGTCAGTGGATGTACTAACACTATCAAGTACTGAGAAAGTCATGTGCTGAAATATATTGCATGTTATTTATACATGTGTGTATATATAAATAACATGCAAAATATTTCAGCACGACTTTCTCAGTACTTGATAATTTTAGAACATAACATAAAAGTATATGGCATTTGACATTTTAAAAGTTTTAAGCTTCCCCTGAACATGAGAAAATCCTCGTTATTCGATGCTGTAGCGCACATATTTCCTAGTTACTGGAGGAAAATAAGGAGCACCAATATGGCGGCTGGTGGCTTCACAGAGATATGTACTAACAACAGCGAACCAGCAATCCAGTGAATAAATAGAGATCAGTGGAGGGTATGCCAACTTCAGGGCATATATCAGTCCCAGGAGCAGCGAGCAGGCTTTTGCAGTACTGTTGAATGCTGCCAAAATCTCCTGGCCTTCAAGGATGGAGACATCAACTGGATCCTCATCAGCACCGTGGAGAACAAGTATTTTCAGGATATGTTTATTGACGTCACTCCGGCTGTCCTCCTGCATGTAATGCACAACAACAAAAAAGAATGTTTATTCTTTTATTCGAGAAACAAGTAAAAGAGCTGCATGAATCAAAGTGACTTCTTTATCAGGGAAGAAAGAAAACAAGAATACATCTGTTTGTTTGACTACTTTCTTCTTAAATTGAACATTTAAAGGGACAATGTGTAAAGGAGATAACATCTCCTGTTATCTATTAAAATCATCCATCCATCCCTCTTCTAACCCGCTTAGTCCCTTATGGTGTTGTGGGGTTGCCAGTGTCCAGTGTTCACTGGGCGAGAGGTGGGGTACACCCTGGACAGGTCGCCAGTCTGTCGCAGGACAACACAGAGACAGACAAACATTCACGCACACTCACACCTAAGGACAATTTAGAGAAGCCAATTAACCAAACAGTCATGTTTTTAGGACTGTGTGAGGAAGCCGGAGTACCCGGAGAGAACCCACACATGCACAGGGAGAACATGCAAACTCCATGCAGAAAGACCTAGGGCTGGATTTGAACCCAGAACCTTCTTGCTGCAAGGCACCAGCGCTAACCGCTGCAACACTGTGAAGCCCTTTAAAATCAAATAGTTAAAAAGTATTTTTTTTAAATAATCACTAAGTACACCCATCAACAGACTGAAATGTTCTAATAAGCTCTGAATAATGATTTATATTGTATATACATGGATATACATGGAAAGCTCTGTGCTGGCTGCCATATCGTGTCGCCATGTTTATACGTTCAGTAATGGTGCATTGATGCTGCATTTATGTGCAGCTGGGCCGATGGCTGTCGGTAACAAAGCAGATGTCATTTTAGTCACAGCAGTCGAAAGGAAGCTGGTAAACCTGGATCAGGAAAACAATACAACATCGCCATGTTTTGCCTTGTGCTGACGGACCACTTCTTTGCATAGAGGCTTGTTTATGCCGCTACATGCAGCGGCTGTTGTCCATCTGCTGTCTGCTAGGCCTGTACGATAATTCAATAACGATATAAATCAATCAATAGACATATGTCGGTAATAGAAAAAAAAAGGGTCAATAAAAGTTCAATAGAAAAACAATTTTCCCTCCTTTTGCATTTTAGACATGTGGGTTAATATTAATTCATTACATCCTAACCAATCACAGCGCAGACCCAGGAACTGAGCTTTGCCACCTTCAAAGAGTTCAAAGAGAATGCATACTTTTTTTCTTTTTTAAAAACTTGCAGTTTTGGTAAAAAGGTGGTTGAATAAAAGGTTCAGTCTGTGTTTGTGTGTTTTTATCTAAAAATAGGTTGCTATGCAACAAAATAAAATGGCCAGGGTTGCTTTTTAAATATATGTTTTGAATTTGTTGATAGTTATCGATATCAATCAATATGATTTCTATTCTATTATATCGAAATACAACCGCAATGGTAGATGGCAGTTATTCCTACACAATGTCCCTTTAGCCCACCATAAAACATTATTTTTAAATGACTAAAATCATGCCATACCAAGCAGTCTTCAAAAAGTTCCTCTTCCTTCTCCCCGAGGTACAGTATAAGGCTGCGAATAACGGTTCCTCCTCTACCTCCTCTCCCTAGACCTCAAGTTCAACCGTCCACAAAGTCCACTGGCTCCTCCAAAGGACACCCTAAAAAAGAAGAGACACAATTTGTGGTATTAAAACAATGTTCAAAAATATTCAGCCACAATTTTAATATTACATTTTGATGGATGAATAAGGGCAAATATAAGACAATATTCTATCATGCATAGATTATTTTCCCACCTACCTGAATAATGAGGATAATGTTTTTATGCGATTTGCTTCCTGTTGATAAATAGAAAAATATTTTAATAAGACACTGCCATGCAGTGTGCAGTACTGTCAGTCACTTTAATGCATTGGCAGGCATGCATATTGACAGGCATATTTACAGTAATAACAGAAATATACAGAAAATATATTCAATTTATTATGAGTATTGATGGGTGGCACGAGGGGGTAGCGGTGGGCTTCGCACAGCACGACACAGCGATGCTACTATGGAGTTATTTTGTGCCTTTGAATTGAACATGCATGAACCAATCCGAGCACGCAGTGAGACAGGTATTGGGGGGGGGATTGAAGGAAAAAAAGGAAAAAGAAATAAACAGTTAAATATTCTAGCCTCGAAAATTTAGGCTAAAATATTCAACTGTTTATTCTTTTTCTTCAATCCCACCGTTATGTTTAGTAATTTCTGCCAAAAGCTGCAGTATTTTGATTTAATCCATCCGATTGGAGTATTTTCAAGCCATACTCTGATTGAATGGAGAAAAAAAAGTGTCTGTGATTGGCTTATATATATATATATATATATATATATATATATATATATATATATATATATACACATACATACATACATACATACATATACACGCACACATATATATAATATGAATAACATGTAAAATATTTCAGCACCTAATTTCCTAGTAGTTGATAGTGTTAGTACATCCACTGACAGCCAGAAAACTGCTTGTTGTTGCAGCCAAATCCTCTGGGATTCTGTGAGAGTAGGGAGGAGCAAGATGGCGGCCAGGGACTTCAGTTTTTCGGCAAAATCAGCACTCCAGTGTATAATAGAGATCAGTGAGACAGAACCAAGCAAACGGAGAAACAGCCGAGCGAGCGCACACCTGGTGTTTCGCCTGGAAGGAGAGAAGGTTGCGCGCCAGCAAACAGAACCGAGCGCGAGGGTAGTATTTGAGCAGAGTTTATGAGAGTTGAGCGCGCATGTGATGTTTAAACGCTGAATACCTGTCTCACTGCGCGCTCAGATTGGTTCCCACGCGCTTAATTCAGAAGACTTCATATGCTACTAGCCATGATAACAGCTTTAATTCCCCCCAATCGCACGCACCACACATCAGTGTTTCCCGCAGCGCTATCTGAGTTTGGCGCGGCGGCCGCCTCGCCAAACTCACGCTACCACCTCGCCAACATTCCAAAAAGAAAAACCCAAAAAAAAACCTAACTCGATATGCGGTAACAGGCGTTTTTTTGTTGTTGCTTTCGCGCGTGCATATAGTGAAAAAAAACAGGCGCTCCGCTCTGCCGGTGGTCCGCGCAAAGCTTGTCTTCTTCCCCCCGCTCCGCGCAAAGCTTGTCTAAGCCGCGCGCTCCGCCGGTCCGACAACTTAACGCCTCGCCTAAGCAAATTCCTGGGGGTAACACTGACAGTTATTGTCTGGGAGAAGAGCTCCCAGTCGAATTAAGCTAACGCTAGCTACTTCCATGTTGCCGCCATAAGTTTTACAGAGAACAGAAACATGCTCTACGTCGGTTAATAAACTTATGAACATTGACATATCTCGCGTCAAACTACACGCAAACTTAGCTATTATAACAAATTTAAAGCAGAGCAATAATAACTTACCTGAAGAATGACTGTCGTCGAGACCACCTCTTGCTGTGTGTGATCTTGTAACGTCTGGACTCGGAGTAGAAGCGGTCCTGCTGTGAGCTACAGTGCGCATGCGCTTGCGACCGTTTCGAAATGCAACATTTTTTGAGTAAAGTTTATGCAGTATTTGTAGGTTTATGTTCATACTACTATTAAGCATTTAAATAGTTTAAGGAAATCTAAGTAAAACTTACTCTTTCTCCAAAATTCATGTATTACTTAAAAAAAAGGTTTAATTTTACTTCAGAAATTCTAGTTCTTACAGAAGCTTAAAAATACCAAGTAGAAATTAAGACGAATACTGTCATAGAGTTTACTACACCAAAAAGTCATTTTTTTCAGTGCACCAACTGATACTGAACACAACCTTGTTAGCGGCCAACTGTTAGCATGTTGCTAACCGGAAGTAGCTCTAGGAAGGTCTCACCAACTTCTGCTTCACAGAGTCTGTTCTTACCTTAGAGAGAAAGCTCCACAAGAAATTTGGCCTACGTTGCATAAAGCATCTCCAAGCTATGAGGTTAGGGTGACCACCTGCTAATAAGCCCAAGGGGGGACAAGGGGTATGTTTCTGAGGGACAAAGTGGGACACTGCTTGGCGCTGCGGTGCCCCCACCTCACGGGCAGACTCACTGATAGTGGTTTACACATTTCTAGCACATACCACCTTACATGGTATATTAATAATGCCCTATTCCCATAAACATGTGTAATTGCTGATGTATGCTCAGGAATAGGCCAACCAATGTGTATTTCTTTCTAAATAAAGATTCATAATACGTTGAACATTCAATGAACAGATGCACTTCCAATTCCGATTTACTTTAGCTATTTAATTTTATTTATTTTTCATTACAATTTATTCACTTTAAATAAATTATAATTTAAAATTAAAGGATTAACAGGAATTGTAGTTGCTCTACACCACAGGAACTGTACAAAAGTCTTAACTCACGACTCCAGAGGTTCACAGAACGAGAAAGGGGAGGAAGGATGGTGAACTTGGATGTTGGTAAAGGCAGGCGCAGGAAAAAAAAAACTGTTCAACATCCTGGGGACACTTTTAGGACTTTGGGGTCACCTTTAGGACTCAAACCTTTTCAAGCCAAAACATGAAGTGGGCAGAATGTTTAGATGTCCACTTATAACATCAGTTTAATCCAAAACATTACAAAATTAACTGACCAGCAATCTAATCACAACGAGCCAACAGCCAGGATGTTTCTGAATCAGACCATTCATTAGCCTACCTTCCATAAGGTCGGCGCTGCATCACTGAAGGCTTCCCTTGGAGCCGCAGCACCAGAGCGCTTCGGCCGTCTCGGTAGAGCCGGTTGATGCAGTCAGGATCCAGCAGCGTGAACGTCGGACTAGTTTTGGCTTGAACGGCCAACAGCCTCCATGAATACCAGGTTATCCTTGTTGATATTTATTAACACCGATTCAACTTTTTCACTGCGGAGGTTCGCTTCGGTAAAGTCGCACTGCCCGCACCAAGTGACGACACGAAACAGGTTAAAATGTCCTCGTATGTTATATGAGGCACTTCTTCATGTCATCCTCTCAGTCATGAATAGTTTGAAGCTGTGGCCATAGTTACTTCGTCGTTCGAAAATAAGGTGGATAGAGCGACCAACTTTTTTTTGAGAAAGCATTGATTATGCGTGACACGGTCTCAATTTGCGGGACGCATGAATTGGGCTTCAAACGCTGTGCGCGCACGCGCTACGCGGGACAGGTAGTCACCCTATATGAGGTGTCAAACATCCAATGCTTTTCAATGGGGGATCAAACCCCTTATGGTCCCAATACTGCATGCCCATATATGGCGCTACAGTATAGCTCAGATGGAAAGTGCAGGCTTTGCATGCAAGAGGTCATGGGATCGAATCCCGGTGTGGGACACTTAGAGTTTTATATTATAATCCCCACAGTATGTATAACAAAACATGTGTGCTGATCCTATGAAGTATTTTTTTGTACCACCCGTCATTTTGAGTTACCATGGCAACGTTATAAAAAACGTATTTTCTCCCTATTTGAAGCACATCCCAGTACAGGATTTGGACCAAACTGACAGAGTACAATCACCCGGTGATACTGAACACAACCATATTAGCGGCTAACGGTTAGCATGTTGCTAACCGGAATTAGCTCTAGGAAGCTCGGACAAACTTTTGCTTCACAGAGTCTGTACTTCCTTTAGAGAGAAGGCTCCACAACAAATTTGGGCCATGTCGGATAAAGCATCTCCATGTTAGGAGGTGTCAAATATCCAATGCTTTTCAATGGGCCAAAGCCACCCGCCATTTTGAGTTACCATGGCGACGTATTTTCTCCCTATTTGAGGCACTTCCCAGCACAGGATATGGACCAAACTAACAGAGTACCATCACCTGGTCATACTGAACACAACCTTGTTAGCGGCTAACGGTTAGCATGTTGCTAACCGGAAGTAGCTCTAGGAAGGTCCTACCAACTTTTGCTTGACAGAGTCCGTACTTGCCTTAGAGAGGAAGCTCCACAACAAATTTGGTCCATGTCAGATAAAGCATGTATAATTTATGAGGTGTCAAACATCCATCTTTGACCCCTCTTTGCCTCTGCTACATGCTACAGAAATGCTCCAAAGACACTGAAATCACACATTCACCTTAGTACCTCACATGATAAAGGTAATGATAATTAAGACAGAGGGCTTCAGCTGTGAGACAGTCTCCTAGGGACATGCTCCATTGACTTAACATGGCACCTTTGGACGGCCGCTGCAAGGGCTGTGAAGACCGTAGGAAGCTGAAATTTGCAGTGTTACTTCCTGTTGCTATTTTTGACGGTATGGTACGCACCACGAGGCAGGTGCCTTGCTAAATTTCTTCAGAAATTTTCTAGTTCTTATAGTTTATTTTTCTTCCATCACCGTTAATACAGAACCGCAGGGTCTACCCCCACAAAGTATATATCAAAACGTGCGGCTCGATCACGAGATGTGTGCTGTTTATTTTGTTGGGGTTTCGAGTTACCATGGCGACGAAATTAGCAAAAAACCACGGCAAAAAGTCCCATACAAATCAATGGAGAAAATGGTAGAATTTTACAGTGGCCCACTCTGGCGTTTTCAAACATTTCACAACTCCGAACAACTTCAGCCTACTCGCTCAATTTTCACTCTACGTAGACCAATTATACATCAAAACGTAGGTATTTTTGTCTGGATTCAGGAAATGTAACCCCCATTGCTGTAGGATTTATACATGTCACTTTTCTGTCCCTTTTTCCATTTCACAAGCTTTCCTATTGGGCCTCTGACTCCAACAGCACCTGCCAGGATGCCCAGACACGACCCCCATGGCCTATACAGCACCACCCACCTGTGGGAAATGGCACTACACACCATTTTGGTCAAATGTTGAGTTCTGGGCCCAGATTTGGTGAGGCTGAGTTGCTAAAGGAGGCCGATCTGACCCATGAACTTTGGTTACATTTGGTGACATTAAGTATTGGCACCCTTTTTGAGGCACTTTCCAGTACGGGATTTGGACCAAACTAAGAGAGCACCATCACGCGGTGATACTGAACACAACCATGTTAGCGGCTAATGCTTAGCATGTTGCTAACCAGAAGTAGCTCTAGGAAGGTCCTACCAACTTCTGCGTTGCCAGGTTTGTTCTGCCTTTACAGACAAAGAGAGGGCTGCAGCTGTGAATGTTTCCATGACAACGGAACTCTGCAGGCTAGAGGCTCCTAGGAGATGAGGGACATGCTCAATTGGATTAGCATGCAACCTTTCGACGCCCACTGCGGGGGCTGTGATGAACATAGGAATATGATATTCGCAAGGGTAACTCTTACGGTTAGGACGGTACGCACCACGAGGCAGGCGCCTTCTTAAATTTCTTCAGAAATTTTCTAGTTTATTAAGTTACTCTATGCTTCCATCACATAAATTAACATTATTTTGGTGCAAAATTATTTTCTCAGTGTTCTTCCCCATTTCTTCTCATGTACGTTTTGTTTTACAAACTGGTTATATTAAAGTTTCCTCTTTAAAAGGTTTCAGCTTACACATTCATCAATGTGTTTTCAAATGTGCATTTTGCTTTTTAATTGTGTACAAGAAAATCTGAAGTGAAATGCAGGAAGGCGTGTCTGCCGAACTCATCTGTGTTTCTTTTGTCAAGAGGTCCGTTGAAGGTCATCCAACGTCTCTGTCTTAGCCACTGCCATTAGTCATCCATTTTCAGTGTTCCTTTTGTGGCCCCCATGTCTTAGTTCTGATCAGCAGCACATCCTCCTTCCCTTCAAGAGCATTCCTCAATGAACCCACATCCTCCAATTCTCGAGTCTGAAAACAGAATGAATTCTGCCAGCATTTTGCGAAATAGTCTTTCCAAAGAAATTTCTTGAAAAAAAATCACATTGTCTAATCTAAACACCAACCATCTTCTTCATTCGTAATGTAGTGTCCATAACTTAAAAAATTACAGTACAACAGTTGCAAACATTTTAACTACAGTGTTCACTCTAAAACAAAATAGTCAGAAAAAGTCTTCACCTTTCCCCCAGGTGTGAATCCCTTCAAAATTTAAATAAACAAAATATCTTACAGTGAATTGATCCTCTTTATATAAACACAATCAAAAATAAAACATATTTTTTCTCTTAAACCTTGTAGCATCACATTTCCACATTAAACCTTTATGCAGCCTTTGCAAACATTTTTAATATTTGCCAAAATGATCAGATCTAATAGGATTTTAATTCAACCAAGAACCATATAGAGATATTAACCATATTAAAAAAACGAGATATGTCACTTTTAAAAAATAGAACAATGTATTAGGAGTTTAAAAAAATCTATTTCATTTTATTAGAATGGGATGTTTAAAAATATTTAGACTTCACAACGCTGGAGGTTAAAAGTTTTATTGATTTCAAGCACTCTTCCGAAGCAGGGGATACAAATTCTGGCGGGGATAACGACACCTGTCGCCTGTGGTATCCTAGCGCAGCAGGTCTTGGTGATATCACAGTAAATTGGGCAAAAGTCTGGGCTATTTCTGCCCTGCAATGGACTGGCGACCTATCCAGGGTGTACCCCGGCCTCCGCCCATTGACAGCTGGAGATCGGCACCGGCACCCCTCACGAACCCAGCAGGGATAAGTGTGTTAGAAAATGGATGGATGGATGGTCTGGGCTATTTCTTTTTCTTTGCCATCAAGATTTCTGCCAACTGGCACCAGAAAATGGTATTATTGGGCTTTCTTCATCTGGAAACAGATGCATACAACACCTTACGGGAGTAGCCATGATGAACTGCTTGAACTCGCACAGCTGACAATACAGCGATCTGATTGGCTGAGCAGCAAAACTCGAATCACGTGACCTCTTGGACCGGAGCGCAACAGTTTAGATTTTTTATCGGCTATAACTTATTAATGTGCAAATGAAAACGTGGGAACATTGGTGTTTTGAGATCACTGCTATGTGTAGCAACTTATCCAAGTGCAAGAAAGTTGCCCCCTGACAGTTCATACGAAAGTTCTTAAGGAGACGTCCAACAGATTCAACCCACGGACTAAATGGCAGCCGAACTGAAATGTCAGCTCCAATGGGCGGTGTTTTATGAAATCTTTATTCAGGTTCAGGAGAGATCAGCGACACACAAATAAAAACACAAACACTGCTTTGGCTAGAATAATAGTGCCCATAGTTATTATTCCCCACAGAATACAGCAAACAAAAAGCAAGCACGTCACACACGCAAAGTAAGGAATGCAGAATACAGGGGTATACATTCTGTAATACCCCACAAAATAGTCTTCTACCAGAATATCCATTGGTTCTGTAGGATCCACTTCTAAAGTTATCTTAGTTTCCCAGACCACCCATCTCTAATTTTGATTATAATCTTCATGATTAAAATGTTGTTTTACCCTTCTAACATAAAGACAGGTGCAAACCTTACATAAGATTAAACAAACTAAAATAATAATTAGCACAAGCAAGGGGGGTACAACATAGTTTCGAGCGGCAACAGACATTCCATTAAAAATGTCCCACCAAAGATTGCTTTATTAACTTAGTTGCATGCAAAACCTATCCTTGTGCAATAAATGTAGACACCTTTAAGCTGGAAATGTTGGACCTGTCTGATTCAATTAAGCGATTTAGTTCCGTAGACTGATTCAATGCGCATTTGAACCGATCCAGGGAGATCCGCCATGGCACACGGAGAACATCCCATTGTACCTGTGTTAGACGGTTTGCAGTAGTGAAATTGGTTAATTGATAGGTCACGTTATTCCAACTCCAGATGTACACATCATATAAACACCCAACGAAAGGCACCTGTTGTCCTTGTTGTAGCATACATACCAACCCTTTTTCAGCAATCTCGCATAGATCAAGGTCGTAGGTGTAGTTTGTCTGTGGATCAAACCAATCACCATCCAGTTTCAAAAACCAATACCCCTGTACAGTCACTACGGGCAATATATAATAATGACAGACAGTAGTACTATTAGTAACATCATATTGTGTCCAATGTCCTTCACACATAGTAGCATCACAATGGGTTTTCTGTGGTTCTAGTTGTAACCAACTGTTACTACTGATGTTCCATAGTTGTCTCCATTTGTTGAAATTTCCGATAATAACCACACGCTTAAACCGTTCTTGTTGTATATGAGCGTGTATCATTTGTACATTACATACCGTCCAGTTCAAGGCTACAGAAATGTTCGTTAACACTTCTGCTGTTGCGTTCCACATCTTCATTTGCCAGCGCAATCCTTTAAAGAAAATCTTTGCAGTTTCTTCTTGTGATATTACAACAGTAGGCATCCACATTCCAATCTGATAAACAGCTCTTGATGCATGCTGTCCAGTGTTTAATAACATAGTTTTTGTTACTTTATTGTCAAAAGTGTTGGAAACACTTAACACAGTTTCTGTTCCACCAAGCAAAGTGTCCCACCATGCACGTTTCGTCCTTGTGCATGTTGGCAGAGGAGGAAAGACCATTCTCCAGTGGACTTTGTTTGTCATCGTCGATTGTGCCATTTGTTGACAAGTGTGTGCAGCAGGTGCAATTTGAGTGTGTGTCACTTTAATAGAATTTGGCAATACAAATCCTGCATTCTGTTGCGCATGCTGCTTTTCCATCCTAGTCGAAAAGGCTGAACCACTTCTTTCAGGATGCGGCCTGGTGTTTCTGCCCAACAGAGGTGAGCCAGCAGGATCATGGCAGCGAGGACACGGAGGATGATGGCCCCAGATCCTGCACCAGCCCTGTGGTGCCTCCCATGGTTTGGGACGTCCGCCATCACGCTGTCCCATGGGTCGTCCAATCAGCAGATACCACGGAAACATGGATCTGAAATCAAAATTAGTACTGCTACAAGACAAAAGAATTTGATTAGTTTTCTCTTACATAACATTTAGACACTGGCACATTTATCCATTTTTTCCTCCCCTGAGTATAATACTGACATTGTTGCATCACTCCCTTGTGAAATGATTTCAGCTGGTCTAGGTGGACCATTTTCTTATCTGTTGAGCCAACCCCCCCCCTGTTCCTCGTACAGTGATGTTAGTGGGGGCAGCCACTCCTTGAACCTCTGTCATTTCACAGGGTTTCACTAGCAGTTGTGCTATTTTTTCTCCTTTCTCAATTACCAAGGGATCTTCTCCTTGGTGGAGAAACACCACTCCAGGTTCTCCTTGATAATCCCCATAAGTGCTCCAGCTTGTATTGTCATTGACAGCTGAGACCTGCAACTCCACAGGCCCTGACATCATCTTTCCCAATGACACAGCTTGTTGTGTGGCTTTCTTAGCCAAATCTAATGCTCTTTGCTGTGCTTCTTCCCAAATAAAATTTTCTTTTTCAGGCACTTTTCAGAATTGTAATGACAACATCCTTGTGCCATAAAATGATAAAATCTAGCCAATAATGACCTAAATCGCAAATCTTAATGCCCTGATGTTTACACGATGTATAAACAAATGTGTAAATAAATGTAGGTAAATTTCATGCTGAAATATTGTTTTAACTCCTGTATTAAGCATTTACATATACATTAATACATTTTCCATTCAGATAAAATCACAATTCTTTTCCCCAAACTTCTTTGTTCTGAATTTTCCAAAACCTTCTAAACAACCTCGGTAAAAGGTTTAAAGACACTTTATCTAATTTTTTTTTTTCTAACAAAACTAGCAAAAAATACTCATAGAAATTACACCTTCACTGACATCAGCTTCAGAAGCTGTTGAAAATGTCCAAGAAAGCTTCTCTTTGAAATTGGGTTTAGTCTAGCAACCAAACCTCCATGAGATGACCATCCCAGTTTTCAGTGACCATATACTGAGCTTCTGTAGCCAATGCCACGTGGCCACAGCACGATTACAATGGTAAATCGCCTCTCGTAACATCTGGGCCAAAGAATTGAATGAATTCAGCCCAGCACTAAATCCTGCACTGCTAACTTTTATGCCTTTCTTCTGACATCTTTGTTTCAACTCAGCAGTAGGTAACCCATTAATCCCTGCTGAAGGCACCCTAGCACTTATCGGTGCCTTCCACAACATAAAACATGACGGACCCTGTTCATTTCTCCCCTGGTCCATTCGCGGCCCGCGAACCTAAGTTTGTTGACATTGTGGTCTGCGTTCCTCTCGCTCGCCCCATTTTCCCAGATTCCGCAGCTCAATAATTCGAGTTTTAATAATTTCCATCGGGGCATTTGGAGCTCCCAGCATCACAGTAAGCATGGCTGATCGATAATGCTGTGGGGCAGTTCTGTTCTTTTTTTTTTAATGTTTCAAACAAATGTTTAATTCTCTGCCAAAAATCCAGCAACTTTTCCTAACTTCTAACCTGTCTCCTGCGCTTAATATACTGTTTTACTAAACATTTAACAAAATCTCACCGTAATAACCGTTTTTTTATATAACTGCCTTGACCAGCTGTTGTTTGCACGCAGAACGCTCTCCTGCACGGGGAAAAAAAAGCCATAAAAACTTCAATCTGTCCTCCCACTGATATCCATGCTGCACAATCCTATTGATTTTCATGAATATCCTGATTAAATACTCCCTCCATGCTGAACACTTTTACTTGTTTCTCGAGAGTTAACTCAAACTCCGCAGTAACTTTCCACCGTAAGTCTCTTACGCTCCGGAACTATTCTCAGCTCCCTAATAATCTACACACACGGATTTACACACAAAGTCCCATTTACACACACACTCCGCGGATTCAAGTAGTCTCCCTTACTCATTCACACACAATGAACCCATTTTAACCGACAAGATATGACAAAGACAACATATCAGACAGACAGTCTTCTGCGACACTTTTTTCCTACGGAACTTTTTTCCCAGCCTTCGGGATCCCACCCAGACCCCAGTCCAGCTACAAATGAACGGACTTTTTCGGAGGCAGACAGCGGGTTTTTTTTGTTTCTTTCTTGTTACCACAGACACCCTAGCTACAGCTTTTTCTGCAACACTAGTTATCTGTTCCAGCTGGTTACTCAACATTTTCAGATGCTGTCAACACAGCGACTCAGCAGATTGCAGCTCTATCATTTCCTGCTTGTCTTTTAACTGCTGAGTTTTTGATTGCTGGCCGGCTTCATACTGTTGTTTCCATGCAGTGGCACAGATCCACAAACGCCACTGCATTCCGGCCACCGGAGCCCTTTTTTTTTTTTTTGCACTTCAATTTTCTGCAACACTGCCAATAAGTCTTTGGGTCCCGCTGCCTGCAGCGGAGCACCCCAAGGTTCCGGTCTCTTCCACTATCGCGCAAACACAGCGCTATCTCCTTAAAAAGAAGCTGTTCCCACCTCAGGACTATTTTCACTTCCTCAGTTTTCTCAACTGAGTTTTTGTTCTCAAAGATATTTGTATATTGCAGTCCCTCCTCAATCCTGCCGACAACGCCAAAATGTTTTATGAAATCTTTATTCAGGTTCGGGAGAGATCGCCGACACACAAATAAAAACACAAACACTGCTTCGGCTAGAATAATAGTGCCCATATTTATTATTCCCCACAGAATACAGCAAACAAACAGCAAGCACTTCGCACACGCAAAGTAGCAAGCACTTTAAGCAACATGCTTTCAGACATGCGTGATGTTCCATCTCTTACCATGGCACAGAACTGGGAAGTCGGTCAGTCCGGCTAGAGCAGGGGTGTCAAACTCATTTTGGTTTAGGCGCCGCATACAGCTTAATCTGATCTCAAGAGGGCCACACGAGTAAACTCATTGCAAGATTAAATAGAACTTATAAAAGTGGACTTGTTGTTGATTTTTATATTAAATGAATTTCACTTTTACACAATATATTATGAATAACCTCAGCGTTTTTAAGAAAAGTATGTGCAATTTCAACAATACTTTTACTCAGTTAAACATTTACTTAAGTGAATTATGCATAAGAACTGATCACAGTGATTGTACAATGTTGAAAAACATTTATTCACATTTTTTGGAACTTAAAAACACTGTCCTGCATGACAAAATACATCAAACAGATAAAAATTAAGAAATGATTTAAAATCAATTTTCCACATCTGAAGCTCAGTGCTACCATTTGCTGATTAAAACACAGCGCCCCTCGTGGACAATATAGGAACTGCAGATTTTCAATTAAACAGTACATGTTTTTTTCAATAATTGTTTTATCATTCTCTTCCTTTTATCTCCTCTTTCTTTCACCTTTTCTTTTTTTCTTCTTGTTCTTCCTTTCCTCTCCTACTTTCCCATTGTAGTGTCCATATCATTTGAGATATTCCCTGCATGAATCATAATAAAACTATTCACATTCATAAATCAAGCGGAGCACTATGGCAAAAGCAGTACTGCTCCACTTGTGAAAGTCAAATCTGATGAGCTCTTTTTGGCATTAAGACAACAATTCATATTGCCACATTGCCAGACAGGACACTAGCCTCGTGAGACCATCCTGATCTCGCGAGCTTTCAAGGTTTCACTCGCAGATCAGTCTGGCTACTCTCCGTTAAAGAAAATTTGGAGCCGTTCACCAAACAAACGTCCAATCAGCGTTGGCTTTGAGGCGGGTTGAGGTGTGACGCAACCAGAAGCGCGACAGTTCAGTCTAAAGAACATGGCGGCTTCAGCCGATGAAACTAGCGTTAGCGTGGCTATCGAGCAAGTTTTATCGGAATTACAGAGTATTTCTTTGCTGAGCTAACGAGCCTTTACCTGCAGCAGCAAGAGTAGCTTGGCTTATGGTTGTGTTTTCGTCGTCGCTCGTAACAGAGCAGCGACGACGAAGCATGTTGACAAGTACGTCATATGCTTCGTTGATCTGATTGGTTTATTTGGCCCGTCTATCACCAACATAGGCCAATCAGCTAACCAGTATTTTCGCCCCTTCCCAAAATTACTTCAACGGAAGGTTTCCAGATGGATATGCGGAGCAAATCTATCTGGCGGCGTCAGGTTAACAGGACACTGGGAAAAATTTTTTTTTTTTTTTTTTTAATAATGATGATGCATTTAGCCACCGGACCGGACTAAATTGTTCGGCGGGCCGGATCCGGCCCGTGGGCCGTATGTTTGACACCCCTGGGCTAGAGCAACATCCACGCGGCCGGGCGTCCACACGAACCCACGGCAAACTTCAACGACTGAGGGCGGTCCCCTCCTTTAAATACCCATAAACAAAGTATCAAATGGGAGCGAGAGTGGCCAGTTCTCTCTCCCATCTGACCTGTTCGTCCCGTTTCCAAAACAGAATACGTTCCCAGCATCTCAGCAGTATGTGAAGCAAAATAACATTGCGAACTCAGAGCGCAAATATAAGCAAAATAAGGAATACAGAGCGTGAATCAGTCTTTCCAACAACACAATGTCATAAGTTCCCGCCGCAAGTTAAACACAATAACACATATTGTTTTTAGTTTCATGTGAACTCGGGTGCGAACACCACAACAGCAATAATCAATGTGTGAACTGGCCAGTCCTCTCTCATAAAGAGCAAAAACTATTTATTTAACTGACCAGTCTTCCCATAATATATTGTCAAAAGTTAAAACAAGTTATATAACTGAGCAGGTTTTCCCATAATACATTGTCAAAAGTTAAAACAAGTTATATAAATGAGCAGGTTTTCCCATAATACATTGTTAAAGAGCAAAAATAATTCTTTAATATATCAGGCGGCGCCAGTCCATGGGGCGTTTATCTATGTAATGTCTATGGTTTTAAGTAGCTTTAATAGCTTCCTACTCGTAAGAAAATAGATGGCGCTGTTAAAGAACAAAAGGAGTCAATACAGATTTTTCCATCAATAATTTTCAGCAGGCCTCTTTTTTATAAAATTAGATTTTTTCAAAATTGAAACTTATTTTACTTTGTTTATTAACTTCATCAGATGCCTGTCACACTACCCATCAGAAACAACCCTTTTGAATAATTTTAAATCTAAATCTGCCAAATCTAGACGATAAATGGATTTTGACAACAAAAATACAGCACTAAGAGGAAGAAGTAGAAACATTTAAGAACACTTTGAAAACAAACATTCCAATCAGCAAACTAT
Source organism: Fundulus diaphanus (assembly GCA_037039145.1). Taxonomy (NCBI): domain Eukaryota; kingdom Metazoa; phylum Chordata; class Actinopteri; order Cyprinodontiformes; family Fundulidae; genus Fundulus; species Fundulus diaphanus. Next base: position 2,568,311 of record CM073130.1, read on the forward strand.
TGTAAGGGGCCTATGCAAGACAGTTCCTTGCTCATCTTGTCTTTTGAAGAGCAGTCAAACTAGAACACTGCATTCAATTCACTTATGTTTATATTATCAACTGAAAAACAAAAGTAACATCAAAGAACGTCTCTGAAAATACCAGAAAGAATATATTTGAGCCTGTATGCATAATTGTGAGCCAGTATGGATACAAATCAATTCACAAAAATTAGCCTTGTTCAGCCAGTTCCTCTTTTTAGAAATCATTACAGTTGGGTGTCAAATAATATAGAACTGAAAGCTCACAAATACTAAGATTTATGCATCAACAAATTACTGACTTCAACTGTGCATCAAGCAATGAAGGAAAAATATATAATGTGTAATTTTCTTCCATTTGCTGAACACAAGCTATGCTAAGTGTGAAACCATTATCTGCCTTAAAAGGAAAGAAACCATCTGATTTATAACAAGCGTGAATACAGTGGAACGTTGATGATATAAAAGTTTTTACACATTCACACCACAGCCTCTTGAAAGGGCTCTTCATAATGTAATAAAGACACTCACAGAGCTCCAAGGGCTCTAGACGTGCTGATCAATCATGCTGAGAGAGCTCTGGGGGTGTTTCTGATTGTCATCAAGTCTCAGGTTTGCTTTTTCTAACCCCAGTGCATGAGAAATTTGCATTTTAAGTCTTCCTAAGGGATTTAATGGAAACATTTATACTTCTAGAAAAATCACCTGAAACCAAGTCTTCGACTAAGATGAAGCCTATAGAGGAAGGCATGGAGGATGATGTTTTTGAAGAATCAGCCTCTTCTCTCCAGCAGCACAAAGCTCCAGCCAAAGAGGTGTAGTGAGCAGATGAAGAACAACCTGAAGGGTTTCATGGCCTCGTTTAGAGCCTGACTGCATCCTGATATCCTGTCACTGCCAGTCAATGTTCAAGATGGTGTGGACATTAGTTTTCATTTATAAACAGTTTGTTCATCAGAAAGCATGAGTTTGAGTGTTTGTTTAGAAATCTACCTTTGCAAAAATTTCGTTTTTATGAGAAAATTAAGAGAACTTTGTGGTTTGATGGAATGCATATGGAATGTTATGTTAGTATCCAAAGTTTTGTCACAAGGTCTTTTGCATTTAGGCTTTTTTATGCTTTGTTCTGTATGCTTCTGAAATTAGTACACCAGCTGTCATGGTTCTGTTGGGAATTCAGTGCTTTACAACATTAAATTTGTGCAATCTGTCATCTACTCTGTTTTTTCTTTTCCTCCTAAGAGTAAAGGTTGTTTTCTCTCCTGAGAGGTGGAAAATAGTGCCCTCCTGTGTTTATTTGATGAAATACATGGCTGAGTCTTAACAGTAATGGGCTGTGTTCAAGTATAACTGTATACTATAAAGTACTATATAATGACATGTAGCGACAATGTAATAAAATATACGATACAGGTAAATATAAGTGTAATATTCAATACATCCTTGGGCAAGACACTTAACCACTTTGTCTGCTTTACAAAGGACCCGATGGTACTGATTGTATGGCAGCTCTGCTGCTGTCAGTTTGACCCCGGCCAGATGTGGCTACAATGTAGCGCACCACTGTTGGCATGTGAATGAAATGGGTGAATGACTGAATGTAGTGAAAAGTGATTTGGGGTTATCAGGACTTGATAAAGCACAATACAAGCACATGCCAAGTACAAGCCATTTACCAAAAACCTTATCATGGGAAAAAGTGTCATGGTTTAGTTTTGATTCGGCTTTGGTTTACTATTATTCTCAGTTTTTCCACCTTGTTTGGGTTTTAGTTATGTTTTGACCTTATTCATTGTTAATTTTTAGTTTCCTCCTTCCCTTCCACTCAGCCTTCACTTCACTCTCCTTGCAGTCAGTCACACCTGTTAGTAATTATTCAGTCAGATGCATTTCACCTGTTTGTCTTCCTATTTAAACCTCCCACTGCCTCACTCTAGTGCTGGTCCGTCTTCTATTATTGTCCACTCCATACCAGTCCTCGACCTCATCTTGGAAGATCTATTTCTGTTGTTTCATTAAGGTTAGTCCTGCCTCGTTTAAAGACTTTGTACCGTTCCTGGGAAGTTCTGCTCTGTGTTCTGGTGTCTCCAGAGATCAGCTAACCTGACTAGCCGCTCTGAGAAAGTGCTGATCAATGCCATGGAGTCTCCTGTGACCTACTAACCTGAATAACTGTTCCGAGAAAGCTCAGCTCTGTGCCATGCCATCCAGCCTCGTTGGACTCTCTCTCTCCATGCTGTCAGCTCCTGCCCTCACCTGCACCCCTGAGCCTCCGTATTTCTGTATCTCCGGTTACATCTCCCATCTATCATCTACCCTTCAATAAACCTCTCAAACTTTTGTCCTGCGTGTGTGTTCTGAGTTCATCGTAAAACAGAATCCTGACAAAAAGGGGATACAGTTGAACCTAAAGATTTTGTGTATAAGTGAAACTATAAATGTAAATGTTGAGCTTGAAAAGCATATAAAAAAGTCGGCAACATAAAAACAACAACAATCTGGTAGTTGCTGTCCAATCAACACCAGATAAGCGGCTCTACCAAGTGAACCAAACATACATAAATCGATCGATAGATATATTTATTGTATAGTTATCTTTACAGTAATCCAGAAGTGGCTATGATAATTGCTGGGGACTTTAACCATGTTAATTTAAAGGCTGTGCTCCCCAAATTCCATAAATTTATTAAGTTCTCCACCAGAGACAATAAAACATTAGATTAAGTTTACTGTAACATCCCAGGAGCATAAAAAGCTGCTGCAGCCCCATACTTTGGTTCATCAGATCACATCTCTGTGGTCCTGATTCCTGCCTACAAGCCACTGATCTGCAGAGCCAGACTGGCGATAAAAACACATTCAGGTTTGGACAGAAGAGGCCTGCTCAGCTTTATGGGACTGTTTTGGAAACACTGACTGTGATGTATTTAAAGAGGGTGCTGACCTAGAAAGCTACACATCATCTGTGCTTTCCTATATCCACTTCTTCACTGATGCAGTCCTACCCATAAAGACAATCAGAGCGTTTCCTAACCAGAAACCATGGGTGGACAGCTCGGTGCGGTCCAAGTTGAAAGCTCGGGATGCAGCGTTGAGATCTGGAGACTGACTGGCCTACAGCAGGGGTAGAAGCAAACTTAAAAAAGGCATCCAGAAGGCCAGCAAAGGTACAAGCAGTGCATCGAGGACCACTTCAGCAACAACCAATCCACGCGACATGTGGAGGGGCATCAGAAACATCACGGACTACAAACGCAGCGACCAGCGGCTGAGCAATGACCCGGTGTAGGTACCAGATCGACTCGGGTGGTCAGATCGACTCGGGGGCCTGCGCCTTCTGATGACGTCACTATACATGATTGGTTTAACGTTTGCACAATTACGCAAAACATTGTGATTGGTCTGGACAACTTACTAAAGTAATTATAGCGGGGTGTAGGTTTTATTCGAGAGCGGGATTGCGGTTTGTAAACGGACAATTTTACGAAGAAATTCTCCGTGGTCCCTGCGCCTCCCGATGACGTCACCAAATTCTCCATGGGCCTTGCGCCTCCCGATGATGTCACTTTATGGCAACGCTACTCATACAAACTACATTGAGCCCGCGGTCTGCATTTGTAACGAATCAATTTTATTTAGTTAATTTAGCGGTTTCTTTTTTCTCAAAAGCTTCAGACTTAAAGATGAACATAGAAAAATATGAAACCTTAGCAATTCAAAATAATCAACCCACTTTAATTGATAAAAATTAGGTAAAATATTTAGGTATAATGATTAACAAGGACCACACTGAAAATGACAGAACAAATATTCAAGTCATTTTACAAAAAAAATCAATAAATATTTGACAGTTGGCTCAATTTTTCATCTGGAATAATAATTTCAAAATGATGTTAAAAGTTTTCATGCCTCGATTAAGTTACTGGAAAATAACCATAAGTTAACAAAATAAAATTGATTTGTATCAAATGGAGACCGCGGGCGTAATGTAGTTTGTTTGAGTGGAGTTGCCATATATTTGACGTCATCGGGAGGCGCAGGCCCCCCGAGTCGATCTGACCACCCGAGTCGATCTGGTACCTACACCGGCTCTCCCTGACACCTTAAACAGCTTCTTCGCACACTTTGACTCTCCAAGCTGCAGGGAGCCTGAACATCTTCCCCAGCCAGAGGAGCACCATCAGCCTCTCGTCCTGCAGCTTCACAAAGTAACCTTTTCCCTGAAAAAGGTAAACACCAACAAGGCCGCAGGTCCAGGCATAGTGTCAGCCTGGACACTTAAATCGTGTGCTGACCAGCTAGCAAGGGTCTTTCTGGACATCTTCAACCTCTGTGTGCAGCTCTCCACAGTTCCTGCCTGTCTGAAATCCTCTGTTATCGTGTCTGTCCCCAAGAAACCAATGCCTCAATGATTATCGCTCTGACCCATGTCATCATGAAGTGCTTCGAGAGGATCCTCCTAAAGTAAATCAGGGACGGCATCACTGTTGGCCTGGAAAGCCCGCAGTTTGCCGACAGGGAGAATCGTTCCACAGAGGACGCTGTCTTGTTAGAACTGCACTCAGCTCTGACTCATCTGCAGCATCCCAACACCTATGTTAGGATGCTCTTCTTATATATATATTAGGGCTGTCAAACGATTAAAAATTTTAATCGCGATTAATCGCATAATGTCGATAGTTAACTCGAGATTAATCGCAAATTAATCGCATATTTTATCCTTTTATTTCTGAAAGTGTAATAGCCTGGGCATTTTAATATGCAATTTTGCAATAAATGACACTAATAAAATACATGCTTGTACAAAAAATATTTTTATTTTGTTATTTTTCAAGCACTTTTCAGAATTGGAATGAAAACATCCTGGTGCCAAATGTTAAACTCTGGACTATAATGGCTAAATGACTAATCATGACGCCCTGATGTTTACACAGTGTGTAAACAAATGTGTAAATAAATACCTGTTTTCATGCCGATATATTTTTTTTGCCTCTTAAAGAAAGATAGACATGGTATTATGCATAAACATATAAATTAATAAAAATTGTACATTTCAATAAAGTCATACGTTTTGTTCATTTATTCACTCTCTCTCTCACACATCTAATTCTGAGCTTTCACACCAACAACAATAATGTCTTTGAATATTTTTGCTTGCTGTTTCTACCCATATTCATAGAGTTTAGAGCCTGGAAAAAGGTTTTAAATTTCCAGGTCATTCCAGTCTTACACTTTGCTTGCAACTGGGCCAGGAGCTTAATATCCTTGAAAGAGACTGTTTAGGAACTGATTAGTAACTCCAGGTACTTCGTTTGACAACGTGATTCATCCTTGGTTTGTCAAATACAGAGACAACAAATTAATAAGCATTAAAGTACGATTTATGGGTTGGGGTTTCTGTTATCAACGTGTAAAAACTCATCTTCAGAACCAATCTCTGCTTAAAATGGTGATCTGCACCATGTAATCTACTTTCAGCAGTTATCACCGGTTATTGTACTGTAAACTGCAGAAAATACGAGCAGAGTTGCTCTGTCTGCCTTTACTACCGACGGCTCCTATGGCGGAGGGATATTTCATTAGGGAACGGTGTGTGTGTTTTGACGCGCGATTAACGGCGACAAAAAAATTGTCGGCGTTAAAATGGGTTTACGTTAACGCCGTTAATAACGCGTTTAACTGACAGCACTAATATATATATATATATATATATATATATATATATATATATATATATATATATATATATATATATATATATATATATATATATATATATATATACAGGGGTTGGACAATGAAACTGAAACACCTGGTTTTAGACCACAATAATTTATTAGTATGGTGTAGGGCCTCCTTTTGTGGCCAATACAGCATCAATTCGTCTTGGGAATGACATATACAAGTCCTGCACAGTGGACAGAGGGATTTTAAGCCATTCTTCTTGCAGGATAGTGGCCAAGTCACGACGTGATGCTGGTGGAGGAAAATGTTTCCTGACTCACTCCTCCAAAACACCCCAAAGTGGCTCATTAATATTTAGATCTGGTGACTGTGCAGGCCATGTGAGATGTTCAACTTCACTTTCATGTTCATCAAACCAATCTTTCACCAGTCTTGCTGTGTGTATTGGTGCATTGTCATCCTGATACACGGCACCTCCTTCAGGATACAATGTTTGAACCATTGGATGCACATGGTCCTCCAGAATGGTTCGGTAGTCCTTGGCAGTGACTGCCTTTCTGAGGTGTGAGAAGTGAATTATAACCATCACATTTTTGGACAGCTATTAGAGCAGCCAAAATGACTGATTCAGGTCTCAGAAGGACTAAATTAAGTCCCCCGCAAAAGGTTTAAGCATTGTTTTCACACTCCCTAGTTTTTGGAAAGCTCCCTTCTTTTTTAGTGCACAAATTGTATGAATCATGTTAAATTTGAATTTCACTGGGTTTAAACAGTATGCTGCGGTTTCTAATGACCAGGCTCATAGAATGTTTCTTTGCAGCATATTTGGCTTCAAATTTCTGCCTTTCTGAGGTGTGAGAAGTGAATTATAACCATTACATTTTTTGACAGCCCACTTGCATTAGAGCAGCCAAAATGACTGATTTAGGTCCCAGAAAGATTAAATTAGGTCTCCCCACAAGGTTTAAGCAGTGTTTCCACACACCCTAGTTTTGGGACAGCTCTCTTCTGTTTTAGCGCACAAATTGTCTGAACCATGTTAAATTTGAATTTCACTGGGTTTATGCTGCTGTTTCTAATGACCAGGCTCATAGAATGTTCCTTTGCAGCATATTTGGCTTCAAATTTCTGCCTTTCTGATTTGTGAGAAGTGAATTATGACCATCACATTTTTGGACAGCTCACTTGCATTAGAGCAGCCAAAATGACTGATTCAGGTCTCAGAAGGACTAAATTAGGTCTCCCCATAAGGTCTAAGCAGTGTTTCCACACATCCTAGTTTTGGGACAGCTCTCTTCTGTTTTAGTGCACAAATAGTTTGAATCATGTTAAATTTGAATTTCACTGTGTCGTCTGCTGTTTCTAATGACCAGGCTCATAGAATGTTCCTTTGCAGCATACAGGGGTTGGACAAAAAAACTGAAACACCTGGTTTTAGACCACAATCATTTATTAGTATGGTGTAGGGCCTCCTTTTGCGGCCAATACAGCGTCAATTCGTCTTGGGAATGACATGTACAAGTCCTGCACAGTGGTCAGAGGTATATTAAGCCATTCTTCTTGCAGGATAGTGGCCAGGTCACAACGTGATGCTGGTGGAGGAAAATGTTTCCTGACTCGCTCCTCCAAAACACCCCAAAGTGGCTCAATAATATTTAGATCTGGTGACTGTGCAGGCCATGTGAGATGTTCAACTTCACTTTCATGTTCATCAAACCAATCTTTCACCAGTCTTGCTGTGTGTATTGGTGCATTGTCATCCTGATACGCGGCACCTCCTTCAGGATACAATGTTTGAACCATTGGATGCACATGGTCCTCCAGAATAGTTCGGTAGTCCTTGGCAGTGACGCGCCCATCTAGCACAAGTATGGGGCCAAGGGAATGCCATCATATGGCAGCCCAAACCATCACTGATCCACCCCCATGCTTCACTCTGGGCATGCAACAGTCTGGGTGGTACGCTTCTTTGGGGCTTCTCCACACCGTAACTCTCCCGGATGTGGGGAAAACAGTAAAGGTGGACTCATCAGAGAACAATACATGTTTCAAATTGTCCACAGCCCAAGATTTGTGCTCCTTGCACCATTGAAACCGGCATTTGGCATTGGCACGAGTGACCAAAGGTTTGGCTATACCAGCCCGGCTGTGTATATTGACCCTGTGGAGCTCCCGAAGGACAGTTTTGGTGGAAACCGGAGAGTTGAGGTGCACATTTAATTCTGCCGTGATTTGGGGAGCCGTGGTTTTATGTTTTTTGGATACAATCCGGGTTAACACCCGAACATCCCTTTCAGACAGCTTCCTCTTGCGTCCACAGTTAATCCTGTTGGATGTGGTTCGTCCTTCTTGGTGGTATGCTGACATTACCCTGGATGCCGTGGCTCTTGATACATCACAAAGACTTGCTGTCTTGGTCACAGATGCGCCAGCAAGACGTGCACCAACAATTTGTCCTCTTTTGAACTCTGTTATGTCACCCATACTGTTGTGTGCATTGCAATATTTTGAGCAAAACTGTGCTCTTACCTTGCTAATTGGACCTTCACACTCTGCTCTTATTGGTTCAATGTGCAATTAATGAAGATTGGCCACCAGGCTGGTCCAATTTAGCCATGAAACCTCCCACACTAAAATGAGAGATGTTTCAGTTTCATTGTCCAACCCCTATATATATATATATATATATATATATATATATATATATATATATATATATATATATATATATATATATATATATATATATATTGTTGAAGAAAATAAAAATCTTAGTCAGGCAGTTAACCCCCAGGTATGTCTCCCCTCTGTTGCCGGGTAAGATAACATGCAGTTTTAGTTTTATGGCTGTTAGGTCATTTCGGCTTGACCCCTTGCCGGGAAGACAGCTCCTTTGTTTGAACAGAAAGACCCAGAGTCGACAACACCCCTCCTCCTAAAGACATGGGAGGGGAGACACTCTTTTAAAAATGTGTTCAGGGTAGTGAAAAATCAGACAGAACTTTGCATCGCCATGAGGCAAGATGTCAGCTTGTAAAGAATACAACAAATGGTAATGTAAAACTCTGTCTCTTGGAATTCCAATGAATTAAATATGCATATTACAATGTTTACCTCTGATCAATCTATTCCTCATTTATTGTCAAATCTTAAACCGGGGTAGTAAATGGGGCCTTCAGAGCTAAGTAGGATTAGGCCAGTAATACAAGATTAACAATATGTATATATATATATATATATATATATATATATATATATATATATATATATATATATATACACACAACTTCACAACAGGTGACAACGTCCTGTTTGCGGTAAGGCATATTGCGTCACTTTCTGTTTTCTGTTGCTGCGGTGTGGATTGTGGTTTGGTATTCCACAATCTCTAATTTTTATCCTTAATCTCATTGCTGTGACATATATCTGTTTCTAACACATAAGCACATTTAAAACACATTCTCTGTTGCTGCACTTCCCGTTTGGGAACACCTCGTGTTTCACACGATTTGCTTTTCTCGGCGTGGTAAGAGTTTGCTAGCTTAGCTTTAGCCTAGCCGAGCTTTAGCCTCACAATGGCTTCCTTCCCTATCATTCCAGCAGCTTCTTCGTCTCTGTCTAAGTCTTCCCCTCTCTCTTGCGTCTGATGTTTAGTTATTCCTCTGCCTCCTTTAGAGACCCGGTTCCATGCTTTTGAAAAACCAGCAGATAGCCACCCCTTAGCTAACGCGGAGCCACAGAGATTAGCTTGACGTAACGGTCCTCCAGCAGCAACATAGCAGCTGGGTAACCATGCCGGCTGGGTGACAGTACGCAGAAAGAATAGCTCTAGATTCCAGCCCCAAGGTCACCAACAACCCGTCTGCGTTTCTTACAGACTTTCCCACTCAGCGACACACCTGCTGAGAAGCCGACTCTGGTAATTGATAGTTCCATATTTGGAAACGTGGCACTAGAGACACCAGGGACCATAGTCAAATGCCTCCCAGGGTCCTGAACGTGCAACATCAAATCCTACCTGAAACTGCTGGCTAAGGATAAGCATAAATACAGTAAGATTGTTATTCACGCTGGCAGTAATGACACCCGGTTACGCAAATCGGAGGTCACTAAAGTTAGTGTCGCTTTGGTGTGTAAGTTTGCTAAAACAATGTTGGACTCCGTAACTTTCTCTGGTCCCCTGACCAGGGATGACATTTTAAGCCGCATGTCATCCACCTGCTGGTTGTCTAAGTAGTATCCTGAAAACGACATGGGCTACATTGATAACTGTCGAACTTTCTGGGGACAACCTGGTCTGATCCGGAGAGAGGGCATCCATCCCACCTTGGATGGTGCAGCTCTTCTTTCTAGGAATCTGGCAATATTTATTAGTTCTCCAAAATGCTGACAACCCAGGGTCCAGACCAGGAAGCAGAGCCGTAGTTTAACACACCTCTCTTCTGTACAACTTCTGTACTGTTACCCACCAGTTACCCCATTGAGACAGTGTCTTTCCCACGGCCAAAACTGAACAGATTAAAAATGGATCTAAAAGGAGCAAATGATAAAAATCTCTTGAAAAATCAATATGACTCAACTTGAACCAAAAAATAAAACAATTAAATGTGGTTTATTAAATATAAGGTTTGTCTCTCCAAAGACTTTCTGAAAATCACAGAAACCTGGCTACAAGAGAACTACGTTAGTATAAATGAGTCAACTCCCTCCAAATATTTAAATTTCCACATTCCCAGACCTACGGGAAGAGGAGGAGGAGTAGCAACCATCTTTCAGACTGATTTATTAAGTAGTCCCAGGCCAATTGATAACTACAATTCTTTTAAAAATGTAACCCTTAGTTTCCCTCATCCAAACTGCAAAGCAATAAAAACTCCTATCTTTGTTGTTTTGTATCATCCACCAGGCCCTTACTCTCAGTTTTTGGATCAGTTCTCAGACTTCTTATATTATTTAGTGCTAAACACTGACATGGTTATTAATGATGGGGGATTTTAACATTCATGTTGACACTGAATGTGATAACCTTAATGTAGCCTTTAAAATTATCCTAGATTCAATTGATTTTGCTCAAAATGTGCATAAACTGACGCACTCTTGCCTCCGTACTTTGGACCTTGTGCTGACATATGGAATTGATTGTGAAGAATTAGCAGTATTTCCTCACAACCCTGTCCTATCTGACTATTTTTTTAATAACCTTTGAGTTCAATTTGACTGAGTTCTTCCACCCCTAAAATAAGGTTTTATTATAGTAAATCTTTATCAGATAATGATGTATCAAACTTTAAAGAGTCTGTCCCCCTTTTAATATCCTCAGTATCCCAGAAATGCCCAGCAGATGGCAGCAATGTTGTTGCTTCTCATTCACAAATTGACGCCTTTGTTGACGGTGTCACTTCCTTATTGCATTTTGCATTAGACAATGTTGCTCCCTTGAAAAAGAAGGTGATTATTCAGAGGAAGCTGGCTCCCTGGTTTAATTTAGAGATGCATTCTTTAAAGCACAATGTTAGGAAATTGGAGAGAAAATGGTGCTCTACACATCTAGAGGAATCCTATCTAATTTGGAAAAACAGTCTACTGTTGCTGCTCTAACCCTAGATTTTGGACAGCTCCCTTCTGTTTTAGCGCACAAATTGTCTGAATCATGTTAAATTTGAATTTCACTGGGTTTAAACAGTCTGCTGCTGTTTCTAATGACCAGGCTCATAGAATGTAACCTGACTCTTGCCAGCTCTCTCCATAGGAATTGCCTTTATTGAAGGCTGGGCCTTATCAAAAATCCTTGCATATGATTGGATAAGCCACTTGTCTGTCATCTTTATCGACGTGCTATTTCAACCACTCACACCGAAGCTAACCCGTGACGCTGTGAGAGCGACGCAGGGAAAAAAAAGTATTAAAGTACGATTTATGTTTTTTTAAATGTGTTTGCGGCTCTAGTGGCACGCGTTTTATTGACAGTGAGTTGACAGGAAGAGGGGGGAAGACAGGCGGCAAAGCGCCGCGGGTCGGAGTCGATCCCGGGCCGACCGCGTCAAGGACTAAAGGCCTCCTAATATGGTTCGCGCTAACCACTCCGGGACGCCCCAGCCCCGGCCCCGGAAAACAAAACTTGCCAAATCCGGTCGGGAGAAGGGTGAAAACATCGTTTCCACCAACAAAAGCCTTCAGAGCCGTCCTCTGATGTTCTTTTAATGAAACAATATTAGGTAGATTGGACAACACGGAAGAAATAGCAGCATCAATGTTAACGCTTGCTTCCTCGATGCGAGCCGCCATTGCTATCAAAACAGTCTCACGTCACGGTCGCTTTTCCACTACGTCACATCTATGAAACTCCAGCCCTGCGTCCTGATTGGCCAGACAATAAAATTGGTTGGAGAAATCACTCTCTATGGGAGAGGTCCCAAATGTATGTGAGTGAAGCTAGGCGGAGCATCATACAGCTGGCGAGAGTCAGGTTACATAGAATGTTCCTTTGGCTTCAAATTTCAGCCTTTCTGAGGTGTGAGAAGTGAATTATAACCATCATATTTTTGGACAGCTCACTTGCATTAGAGCAGCCAAAATGACTGATTCAGGTCTCAGAAGGACTAAATTAGGTCTCCCCTGTTATGCCAGAAAACTGTTTGAATATGATTATTATTAGTAATTATAATTTGTTATTATAATTTTAATAATAGGTCATTCAAACTCAAAGGGCAGCTATAACAAAATATGGTTCAAATGGTGGTGATCCCAGGGCTATAAGCTTGTAATGCATTTATTAATTAGCTGTTATGAACTAATTTATGCTGGAACGAGGTTATCTGATCGGTTTCTGACCGATGAGATTTATCCAGCAAGCGTTGATAACTCAAATTATAACTGCAATTAGAGTTTAATCTTACTCCTTTATCACCAATCCAATGTAAATGTCTTTGTATTAATCTCAGATGTTAACTCAAAAAGAGGTAACTCTGTATCCTGAAGACCATGCAAACTCTGGATCGAAATAAACACAAACAATTACTATTCCACACGTTATTATTTATTGAACCAAAACAACTTCCTGTCACAGTAATTATTCTAATCCAATAACCTAGGAACTCTACTCACTACTAAACTAGACATGCAAAAGAAAAATAAGTGAAAATAAAACAAGTCAAAAATGGATTAAAATGAGAGGTAGCTAATCTTAGTTAAAAGGGGAAAGCCCGTTTACTTGTGTTGTCTCACGGGGATGTCCCAGCTCCAAATCCTGGAGTGCTTCGGCGAACGCAGGACAGCAAAGAGAGGGGGAACCCCGAAGTCTCTGGGCTCTTCGGGTGCTTTGTTTGGCCAAACGAAAGTGTGGTCCGACGATCAATAGGAGACAAGCGGCTCTCAGTCTTTGATCGAAGTGGATTCAAAGTACTTTTTAAAGTCGACCTCCTGCACATTAAGCAGGGATGAGTTGCTTCGGAAGATCTCGGTCCAGCGAGAAATCGAGCACGTGGCACGTGGGGGGGAATCCCACGGAGTGAAAAGCTGTGTGTGTGTCTTCCCAGTATGGCGGAGTGCCAAGTAAAGAAGAATGAATGCAGAGCGTCCAGCGCTTTTAAAAACCCCTGTAGCAACGTTATCTCGTTGTTATGGCCGGTGGCCATTTTGACCGTGTTGCATGATGGGAGTTGGTGGCCATTTTGACCACATTGCATCATGGGAAATGCAGTCTGTCACGTCCTGAAGTGGCGTAACATACCCTGCTTTAGCTTTGAAGAGTGGGATGCTGGTCACAGTCTTTAAAGCTACAACCAAGTCCATTCTGGCGTGACGAAAATCCATTGTGCATGAGTGGAACAACCTAATAGTCCTTCTAGTAGTCCTTTGGGATTCATGCAGTTCAGTTCATCATCCAAGAGGGGGGGGAAAAAACAAAGCATTTATTGTGCCTGGGTCAGTGACCTAGCCTGGGCAGAACTAAGCCATAGCTAATCATTTCTATTGGCTAGTAAGGCAAACAATAAAAGAGAAAATAAATTGTCAATACATTCATTGGTCATCAGGTTTGTAACTTTGAACCAAGGAAAGGAGAGAGGAGAAAGGGGAAAGGAAAGAGACAGCGGTTCGTAGTCTAATCAGCTTGTGGCCTTCGAGGAGCTGGTGCTACGAACCTGGGGGTGAAAAAGGTGAGGGTGTCAATCCTGGTTTGCAACTGTTTGATCTGCTTGTATGCTGCATAAGCTATCGCGGTGGTGATGGCCCATCCAAATATAAGGAGAACCACAATAATGGTCATAATGTGAGTGTGGGTCGACTCTGTAGCTCTGGGGAAGCGAAGCAGAGGGACCGAGCTCAACTCTGATGGAGTGAGACTGAAGTTAATCAGCTGGGTCCCTGCAAGTAAAAGTTGTCTTTCAATGCCGACATCAATTCTGAAATTGTATCCCTTAAAGACATCTATTATTTCAATCTCTGAGTCATATTTGTCAACGTCAAGGTGATGCAGAACCATGTTTCCAATGTGGACTACAGCACATTGAGGTGGGGAACAGAAGATGGTTTGGTTCGGCAGTTTTAGTCTGGTAACTGTCATGTTGCTCGTACGATAACAGGGCTTCTGCCTCTGGAGTGCTAACAAGCCAGCGGTTACCTGCCCATTCAATTTTGGTTTCCACACCTGCATCTTTAAGGGTCATTCTAGCCTGACAGTTTTGTTCAGGGGACCCATTCCTTAGACCACACAGGTAATTGGTAACGTCTCTGATAAATGGATTGCTTGGACATACCCAGTGAATGTCCTTGTTTTTGGTACACAAATCCAAATTAGGGACTAAATAAAGTTTGGGGTCAGCATCGTGATAGGCTAACATTGAGGGGGTTTGTAGGTGTACGTGGGTCTCACCTTGCCAAAAACCGACATTCAATACTGATTTAAGCCTATACACGTTAGCTCTTTCAATGATGGGAAGATTTAGCATAAATCCTATCTCCAAGTTGTCAGAATTCACAAATATTGGAATTGCACTACCTAGGCTGTAAGCCAGGTGTGTTTGTGGTAGATGCAGGGTTTCACTAGAGGCAGATTTGAGAATCTTTTCAACCAAATCTACTGGTACCAGGTACGAAGGGATCCGTCCTTCAGCAAGGCTATTTACGGATGAACTAACCTCTCGAGTGAGGTCCTGCATTAAATCTCTAACAACCTGAGTATACATCATGTTATTCTTTACCACTTCTGTGAGCGTTTCCAAAGCATGCATGGTGTTATTGAGGAGTGTAAAATTATAGACGTGAAATTATGTATGGACATTCGTTTTATTAGTGCATGTTTAAATGTCCTGATTGAACATGCACTTGTCCTATTTAATGCTATGCATTGTTCTCATCGGCGGGGGTGGAGTTAGGCTCCGTTCCCTGTGAGGAGAGTTTAGTGGGCGGTTTGATTTGGTTCGCATTAACCCATTTGTATTCTGGACTTTGCTGGGGCTTCGGGGTTCTTATCTGGTAAGCCACCGATGAGAGTTTTCCAACGATTTCGAAAGGACCTGCCCAGCTTGGAAGAAACTTCCTGGACCGACCGGATGGCTGGGTAAAACGGAAATAGAAAACCTTGTCTCCTATCTCATATTCCCTATGGGACATTTTCCGATCGTAGGAGGCTTTGGCACCTTGCACGCTGGCTTCTAGGTTCTTTTGAGCCCACGCAAAAGTCGTTCGGAGATGATCTTTTAAGTCAGTGACGTACTGATGTGCCGTGTAGGCGGTTGTCACACTGACGTCTTCGGGCTGGTAGATGAGATGCAGGGGAAGGGGCATTCATCTCCCTGTCATCATCTCGAAGGGTGTCACCCCTGTGGAGCATTGTGGGGTCGAGCGGATGGCCATTAGGACCAGGGGAAGCTTTATGTCCCAGTCCTTACCATGGCTTTTAACATATTTCCTTAACATGCCGACCACGGTGCGGTTCATTCGCTCTATCTGTCCCGATGACTGTGGATGGTAGGGGATGTGGAATTTAACGTCCACCCCTGTCATGATTTGTCTTTGGATGAACCCGGACACAGCACGCACGCACAGAGCTTGTTCTTGAAGTGAGTTTTATTGTACAGAGTGAAGGGTAAATGACGAGAAGAACCAGAGTCTTTATGGACGGAGATGAAGGGTGCGGAAGCTGGCTGACAGGAGGAGCGCGGGGAGACTGACCGGGAGGAGACTCTGGAGCGGAGGACTTGAGACCGTGAGGCAGCTGCGGGACCGGAGAGCGTGGAACTGTTGCAGAACTTGAGAGCGTGGAACAGAGTTGCAGGAACTTGAGAATGTGGAAACAGCTCAGGAACTTGAGAACGTGGAAAAGAGTTGCAGGAACTTGAGAACGTGGAAACAGCTCAGGAACTTGAGAACGTGGAACTGCAGCAGGAACTTGAGAACGTAGAAACAGCTCAGGAACTTGAGAACATGGAAACAGCTGCAGAACTTGAGAACGTGGAACTGCAGCAGGAACTTGAGAATGTGGAAACAGCTCAGGAACTTGAGAACGTGGAACTGCAGCAGGAACTTGAGAACGTGGAAACAGCTCAGGAACTTGAGAACGTGGAAACAGCTGCAGAACTTGAGAACGTCCGATGAAGCAGAGCTGAGCAGAGTCTTAGAGAAATGACTGAACAAAAACCATGTTGAAGCAACGACTTCAGGCTGACTGCAACAAAAACTGAGCTGACACAGGATACTGGCAGAGACTGAGCAGGAGTGGACACTACGGGCCGGCGACGAGAGCAGAAAGAGGTAAGTTTAAATAAGGGTGAAACCAGGTGGAAGCAGTTGCGGGTTAATTGCAGCCTGCCAGGTGAAACCGATCAGGCTGCGCAGGAACGAGAGAGAGGGAGAGAGGCTCAGCATGCAGCCATAAGCTGCATCCTGACAGTATCCCCCCCCCCAAGGCCGGACACCGGACGGCCCAGAATCTCCACGCTGGGCGGGTGGAGGGGGCCCAGGAAGGCGGGCAAGAGTCGAAAACGAACACTGAGGGACCAAAGAGCCAGCAAACACAGAAAACCAAAGAGGCCAGAGAACACGGGGAACCAAAGGGGCCAGAGAACACGGGGAACCAAAGGGGCCAGAGAACACGGGGAACCAAAGGGGCCAGAGAACACGGGGAACCAAGGAGCTAGAGAACACTGGGGAACCAAGGAGCTAGAGAACACTGGGGAATCAAGGAACTGGAGAACACTGGGGAATCAAGGAACTAGAGAATACTGGGGAACCAAGGAACTAGAGAACACTGGGGAATCAAGGAACTAGAGAACACTGACGTGCCAGAGCACAACCAGTGCGCGGCACATCAGGAAGAGGCACGAGTGCTTGACAGCGCCGGGGGAAAGAGTGAACGCTTGACAGCGCCGGGGGAAAGAGCGAGCGCTTGACAGCGCCGGGAAAAAGAGCGAGCGCTTGACAGCGCCGGGGAAAAGAGCGAGCGCACGACAGCGCCAGGGAAAAAAGCGAGCGCACGACAGCGCCGGGGGAAAGAGCGAGCGCACGACAGCGCCAAAGGGAAGGAACGGGCGCACGACAGCGCCAAAGGGAAGGAACGGGCGCACGACAGCGCCAAAGGGAAGGAACGGGCGTATGGAAACGCCAAAAGGGAAGGAACGGGCGTATGGAAACGCCAAAAGGGAAGGAACGGGCGTATGGAAACGCCAAAAGGGAAGGAACGGGCGTATGGAAACGCCAAAGGGAAGGAACGGGCGTATGGAAACGCCAAAGGGAAGAAACGGGCGTATGGAAACGCCAAAGGGAAGGAACGGGCGTATGGAAACGCCAAAGGGGAGGAACGGGCGTATGGAAACGCCAAAGGGGAGGAACGGGCGTATGGAAACGCCAAAAGGGAAGGAACGGGCGTATGGAAATGCCAAAAGGGAAGGAACGGGCGTATGGAAACGCCAAAGGGAAGGAACGGGCGTATGGAAACGCCAAAGGGGAGGAACGGGCGTACGGAAATGCCAAAGGGAAGGAATGGGCGTATGGAAACACCAATGGGAAGGAGCGGGCGTATGGAAACGCCAAGGGAAGGAACGGGCGTATGGAAACGCCAAGGGAAGGAACGGGCGTATGGAAACGCCAAAGGGGAGGAACGGGCGTATGGAAACGCCAAGGGGAAGGGACGGGCGTATGGAAACGCCAAGGGGAAGGGACGGGCGTATGGAAACGCCAAAGGGAAGGAACGGGCGTATGGAAACGCCAAGGGAAGGAACAGGCGTATGGAAACGCCAAAGGGAAGACTACGCCGGAGCGTGAGGGAAGCGCTGGGGCCCAAGGGACGAGATCGCCGGGGCGTGAGGGAACCGCCGGGGCACAAGGGAGAAGTTCGCCAGGGCGTGAGGGAACCGCCGGGGCGCAAGGGAGAAGTTCGCCAGGGCGTGAGGGAACCGCCGGGGCGCAAGGGAAGAAACTCGCCGGGGCGTGAGGGAAACGCCGGGGCGCTAGGGAAAGATCGCCAGGGCGTGAGGGAAACGCCGGGGCGCAAGGGAAGAAACTCGCCGGGGCGTGAGGGAAACGCCGGGGCACTAGAGAAAGATCGCCAGGGCGTGAGGGAAACGCCGGGGCGCTAGGGAAGTAACTCGCCGGGGCGTGAGGGAAACGCCGGGGCGCTAGGGAAAGATCGCCAGGGCGTGAGGGAAACGCCGGGGCGCAAGGGAAGTAACTCGCCGGGGCGTGAGGGAAACGCCGGGGCGCAAGGGAAGAGACTGCCGGGGCGTGAAGTAAACGCCGGGGCATGAGGAAAGGATTGGTGTGCGACAACGCCAGGGGGGAAGAACTAGCGTTCTGCCAACACCAGGGTTCTACAGCACCCGCTGGAACACACCTGGCGTGCAGAAGCGCCAGGAATCCGCCGGGGCGTGCGGGTAGCAACAGGCCGGGCGCACCAGAGGGCTCAGCCGGCGACATGGGGGCGCCGGAGGGCTCTGGCGGCGGCCTACGTGTGCTGGGCAGCGACAGGCTGGCGCACCAGAGGGCTCAGCCGGCGACATGGGAGCGCCGGAGGGCTCTGGTGGCGGCCTACGTGTGCTGGGCAGCGACAGGCTGGCGCACCAGAGGGCTCAGCCGGCGACATGGAAGCGCCGGAGGGCTCTGGCGGCGGCTTAAACACGGAGGAAGACAAAACAGGAGGACTAGGCCAGGGATTACAATGGGCTACAACACTAAGACAGGGACTACTAGACTAAGACGGAGGCAACAAGACTAAGACAGGACTCGAGAGGAACTACAGGGGCTAGACAGGAAAACCAAAACAAACCAAAAAACTAGGAGAGGGACCGAAACCTAGAGCTAAACTATAAAACCAAGCAGAACAAGGAGACGAGGGCAGGTTCAACTAAACTGATGAAAAACTAGATTACTACAGCTAGAAATAGGAACACGAGGAAAAACAGGAAATCTAAGGTGAAAACTAAAATTCAGAACCAAAATTCGAAAGCCTAAAGGGAAACCTAGAACAATTAAACCGAACAGAAAATAAACCCAAAGCAAAACAGAAATTCAAATACTTCTTAAGAGAACGGGAAAAAACTCCTAAATAATTCCGAAACACAAAATTCCTAGATAAACCAAACTAAGGTTAAACCTATATAAATTATCAGAAAGCAGAACAACAAACCAAACTAAGAACTCTAAAGGAACACTGGAAAAACTGTAAAACCAAAGAATGTTAAGTAACTCAAAACCTCGGGGCCAAAATAACTCAAAAACAACAACTGAAACTAGAGAACTGGATGTCTAACTAAAAACTAGAATCTGGAAAATAAGTCTGGAAAAATAAAGCTAAACTAGGAAACTAAAGATCTAAGGTGGGAACTTGAGACACGGACAGGAAGTCGAAAGCGGGGATCTTGAGACGGGGACAGGAAGTTGAACACGCAGACAGGAACTGAGACGCTGGGCTGCCTCGGAGGCGGGCTCCGCGGAGAACGATCCCTCCAGCGGAGCTTAGCAGCGACGGCACTCATGGAGACATTACTGAGGCGGAACAGATCCTGCCAGCTTCCGCACCTAGCTCTGTGCGTGCTCGGGTTCATCCTTTGGCCGGCCCGTAATTGTCATGATTTGTCTTTGGATGAACCCGGACACAGCACGCACGCACAGAGCTTGTTCTTGAAGTGAGTTTTATTGTACAGAGTGAAGGGTATATGACGAGAAGAACCAGAGTCTTTATGGACGGAGATGAAGGGTGCGGAAGCTGGCTGACAGGATGAGCGCGGGGAGACTGACCGGGAGGAGACTCTGGAGCGGAGGACTTGAGACCGTGAGGCAGCTGCGGGACCGGAGAGCGTGGAACTGTTGCAGAACTTGAGAGCGTGGAACAGAGTTGCAGGAACTTGAGAACGTGGAAACAGCTCAGGAACTTGAGAACGTGGAAAAGAGTTGCAGGAACTTGAGAACGTGGAAACAGCTCAGGAACTTGAGAACGTGGAAACAGCTCAGGAACTTGAGAACGTGGAACTGCAGAAGGAACTTGAGAACGTAGAAACAGCTCAGGAACTTGAGAACGTGGAAACAGCTGCAGAACTTGAGAACGTGGAACTGCAGCAGGAACTTGAGAACGTGGAAACAGCTCAGGAACTTGAGAACGTGGAACTGCAGCAGGAACTTGAGAACGTGGAAACAGCTGCAGAACTTGAGAACGTCCGATGAAGCAGAGCTGAGCAGAGTCTTAGAGAAATGACTGAACAAAAACCATGTTGAAGCAACGACTTCAGGCTGACTGCAACAAAAACTGAGCTGACACAGGATACTGGCAGAGACTGAGCAGGAGTGGACACTACGGGCCGGCGACGAGAGCAGAAAGAGGTAAGTTTAAATAAGGGTGAAACCAGGTGGAAGCAGTTGCGGGTTAATTGCAGCCTGCCAGGTGAAACCGATCAGGCTGCGCAGGAACGAGAGAGAGGGAGAGAGGCTCAGCATGCAGCCATAAGCTGCATCCTGACAACCCCCAACATGTCGAAAAACGCGGTCATAACGTTTGATGTGAAATGTGTTCCTCTGTCCGAGTCGATGGACGGGGGAAGGCCCCACTGGCTGAAAACATGATTTAGCAGCAGGACTGCCGTGGTGACAGCGGTGTCATTCGGCGCCGGCAAACATTTGACACATTTCGTGAAGCCGCACGTTATTGTCAAAAGATATTTGTTACCTCCCGACGATTTGGGAACTGGACCGATCCAGTCAATCTGCAAATGTGACCACGGAAATGTAACCCCCCTTCGCTGAAGCAGAGCTCGGTCTAGCGGTCGTGTGGGTTGTAACTGGCAGCAGGTTAAGGAGTCCTGTACATACTCCTGGGTGTCCTGGGCCATTGAAGGCCACTGCACCACCTGTTGGAGAGTTTTCAGATTAGCTTTGTAGCCTCTGTGTCCTCCTACAAGTGAGTCATGGACGTGTGTCAATATGATCCCACAATCATTGGAATCTTTGGACCGAATTGGCTGAAACTCATGGAGCAGCTCTTTAAGTGCTGTACTCTCCGTTTCAGTGGTCAGTGCATCAGCTTTTTCCAGCTGCTGCATAATTTCTGTTTCGAAACTGTTAGGATATCAACAAGGTCAAGTGGAACGAGCTGTTTATCCCAGAACTGCATGGCACACTTAGATAGCACTGACCCAAAAGATTGGCACATATCTATCAGATACCACCCCGGAGGTGACACAGTTTCTCCACTGATGTCACAGGTTGGATGTGTACAGCCCTTGCATGGGTGTGTACCTAGATCCCTATATAATGTATGTGTGATGAGCAATCGGGGCTTCTTGTCAATCAAGAGCCCATCAGCGCTGGTGTGACTGTAACTGTTTCTCTGTCTTTACGTAGATAAAATATAACTAAAAGTATACTTGTCTGTTTTATGCGTCCTACATTCAAGGTAATAAGTAAGTGGGGGTCGCCTGAAGGGTAAAAAGAGCTGGGTCCACCGAGGGTGTTTCACCGCAGACGGGGTACGGTGAAAGACAATAACAAAATGGTGTTTCCGCCCGGACCCAAAAGGCGGCGTACCACCTTCCGTTTTCCGGCCACGACGTCATTCCAGAGGAAAAACACACAAAAAAGGCGGTCGCACAAGAAGGTAAGGAGATTCCATTTATCTCCTAGTGTCTTTTTCTTCCTGGAAGGGCCGACTTTTTGCACTCCTAAAGGCAGAGAAAAGTTTGAGGATAATTGTTTGCAAACGTGTCGGTAAAAACTTGGGATTTGCGTGCGGTTACAGCGGTAAAAGTCCGGGAGACCTTGGCCAGGTCTCTGCAAATACTGTGAACCTTGAGAATTTGGGTTTAGAAGGTCCCCTTGTTAGGTATGTGTGTGTGTGTTTAGCATAAAAGCAGCCATTCTGACTGACAGGCACGCCGTTACGCGTGGCTTCTAAAAGATCAAAGAGCCGTTGGATTTTTGGTTTCGATAGCTCCAAAAGTTCTCTTAAAGAACTTTAAAAGCAGCTAATCCAACTATATTTAAAAATAGGTACCTACAGAGCGCGTAAGAGTTGGATTTTTGGTTTCAATAGCTCCAAAAGTTCTCTTAAAGAACTTTAAAAGCAGCTAATCCAAATATATTTGAAAAAGGTAAGTAAGAGGGTACGTACAGAGTTAACTGAAGCTTGGCCAGAAAGGGTGAATGTGTTTGTGTGTGTGTGTGTGTGTGTGTGTGTGTGTGTGTGTGTGTGTGTGTGTGTGTGTGTGTGTGTGTGTGTGTGTGAGACACGTTACTGACATTGAGCCAGTGGAAGTGAAGGGTGCACCTATTCAGGTGACATATAACCTGCTCATCCTGAGTACACTGGCTCATTGAAACTGCCGTGTAAAAACACTATAATAAGGCATATAGGAACATAATAAGTTTTGGTGTCTGAGAGATAAAAAATAAGCTCTCACTGGACCGGGCTCCGGGCACTATACCGACAGGTTGGCCAAAACGTGTGAGTGCTGGAATGGCTGAAGATCCAGTAGCAAATGAGCTCCAGGGGTGTTCTTTAAGAACATTGCTGGAGACAGGAAAAGGGAGCATAATGGCAAGATTTCCACACAAAGACGCTGAACATCATCTAAAACAGTTCGATGAATGGTGCGAGGAAATGAAGGGAGACGGGGTTTTTGGTGATGCAGAGGGGCCTCCGCCAGAAGCCCAGATGCGTACTCACTATTTAGAAATGTTAAAAATAGACTACGCGCAAGCTGTCTGTCTGATATTGTTGTCTTCGTCATGTCTTGTACAACATATTGTGTCTGTTGAAATGAGATCATTGAGCTTGAGTGAGTGGGGGAGAGACTGCTTGGATCCGCGGATATTGAGAGTGTGTGTGTGTGTGCAAATGAGTCTTTGTGTGTAAGTGAGTTTACTCTTGAGGAACAAGTAAAAAGTGTTCATCACGGAGTAAGCATTTGATCAAAATATTAGTGAAAATAAATAGGATTTTGCAGCATGGATATCAATGGGAGAACAGATCGATGTATTTGTGGTTTTTTGGCGCAGGAGGAAAGAAAAAAAAAAAAAAAAAAAAGGAACTGAACTTAAGAGGTGCAGCGTTGCAGGGGGGGGACATTTTAGTGACGGACTGGATAGATGCTTCTCTCGGCAAGTGGAGGAAAATGGCTAAAAATGGCCGTGAAACGTAAGGAGATAAAGTAGGACAGACCAGCGGCCAGGTGTGGGGTCTTGTCTCTGCGGAGGCGAGGCGTCGGACAGCCGGTAAATTGAGCGGTGACGGCGGTGCGGGACAATTTTACCAGCTAAACCTCCCCGAGGAGTAACAGCGGCGCGTTGGAAAAAAAATATATATATATATTTCGGCAATCTAAAACTTTTCAAACATGATCTGTGAAAAATACTGTTAAAAGGAAAGGCATGTGTGTGTGTTTTGCTCGTCTAATTAAGATAAGATGAGATAAGATAGGCTTTATTGATCTCACAAAGGAGAAATTCACTTGCCACATCGGTTCATACAAGAAGGTGCAGAGTAGGAAAGGTGCATTCAGTTATATACAGTGAATCTTCATATATACAATGGATCAAAAAGGATACAAAAAAAAATACAAAAGAAATAGGGATGGGCATATGCTGTCTTATTTACATACATAGTGATCTATATGTATATAAACATATATACATACTTATATATATATATATATATACACCTATACACCTACATACATACGTACCTGCACATATATATGTGCATATACATTCGTGTATACATTTGTACATACATACATACATACATGTGTACTGGCATATGTTCAGGTGGTGATAGCAGCAGAAGTCACTACATCAGGATTATTGCACGGGTTGTGGCCCAGTGTATTAATTAGATTATTGCACATTAGTCATTGCACATTAGTTATTGCAGTTGTGGTTACAGTTACAGTGCAGCATTTTAAAGTCTGGTAGCAGCAGGAATGAATGACCTGCGGTAGCGCTCCTTTTTACAGACAGGATGTCTAAGTCTGGCACTAAAGGAGCTGCTCAGCTCCTCTACAGTCTGGTGCAGGGGGTGGAAGGTGTTGTCCATGATGGATGTGAGCTTGGGCAACACCCTCCTCTCAGCCACTTCCTCCACAGAGTCCAGAGTGCAGCCCAGGACAGAAGTGGCCTTCTTCACCAGCTTGTTCAGCCTCTTTCTGTCCCGCTCTGTGCTGCCAGGGGCCCAGCAGACAACAGCGTAGAGGAGGGCTGAGGCCACCACAGAGTCATAGAAGGTTTTTAGCAGAGGCCTGCTCACACCAAAGGACCTCAGCCTCCTGAGGAGGTGGAGGCGGCTCTGGCCCTTCTTATACAGAGCGTCTGTGTTATGAGACCAGTCCAGTTTATTGTTGACATGAACACCCAGGTATTTGAAACTCTCCACAGTTTCTATGTCCTGCCCCTGGATGTTCACAGGTGAGTGAGGTGGGGGTCTTCTCCTGAAGTCGATCACCATCTCCTTGGTCTTATTGGTGTTTAAACACAGATGGTTTTTCTCACACCAGTCCACAAAGTCCGACCGGTACTCCAGCTCGTTCCCCTCAGACACACAGCCCACAATGGCCGAGTCATCAGAGAACTTCTGAAGGTGGCAGCTGTCCGTGTTGTAGGTGATGTCCGAGGTGTAAAGGGTGAAAAGAAACAGAGACAGAACGGTGCCCTGGGGGGGCCCGGTGCTGCAGAGTGCCACCTCTGACTGACAGCCGTGCAGCCGCACATGCTGAGGGCAGTTAGTGAGGTAGTCGATGGTCCAGTCAGCTAGATGTTTGTCCACCCCAGCGTCCTCCAGCTTCCCCCTCAGCAGCACCGGTTTGATGGTGTTGAAAGCGCTGGAGAAGTCAAAGAACATGACTCTCACAGCACTCCCGGTGGTCTCCAGGTGGGTGAGCGCCCGCTGCAGTAGGTAGATGATGGCGTCCTCTACTCCGATGTTGGGCCGATAGGCAAACTGCAGCGGGTCCAGGGTGGGGCTCACCACGGTTCGTAGGTGAGCAAGGTGAGGCGCTCCATGATCTTCATCAGGTGGGAGGTCAGGGTGACTGGTCTGAAGTGGGCCGGTTCCCTGGCGTGCGGTGTTTTGGGAACCAGTACCACACAGGAGGTCTTCCACAGGGTGGGCACCACCCCCAGGCTGAGGCTCATGTTGTAGATGTAGCTGAGGACCTCACAGAGCTCATCTGCACAGGTCCTCAGCAGCCTGGGGGGGATGCCGTCTGGTCCAGAGGCTTTCCTCTATTTCAGCCTCGTCAGCTGACCTCTCACCTGCATTGGTGTGACTGTGAGGGGGGAGGAAGGTAGGACCGAAGGTGTGGATGGGTCGCTCGTTGATAAGAGTGGTGGTGGGGGGGATGGTAGATCTCTGGAGGGCTGGTGGTTGGAGACGTGTGGAGAGTTGACGGCAGGGAGGGGGCCAGTGGGGGGGGAGTCAAACCGGGTGAAGAATGTGTTCAACTCATCTGCAAACTTGGTGTCACCGTCTGCAGCCCTGCTGGTCCTCTGCCCAAAGCCTGACATGTTCTTCAGACCTCTCCACACATCTCTGAGGTTGTTCTGCTGCTCCTCCATCTTCTTCCCATAATCCTTTTTTGCTGCCCTGATCCTCCACTGAAGCTCCCGCTGTGCTCTACGCTGCTCCTCTCTGTCCCCTGAGTAGAAAGCCCTCTTCTTCTGGTTCAGGAGGACTTTCAGCTCAGGGGTCACCCAGGGGGGTTGTTTGGAAAGCATCGTAGCCGTCGTGTAGGCACAATGCTCTCCACACAGAAGTTCATGTAGCCAGTGATTGTCTTGTTGTATGTGTTATTGGTGTGTAAAAGCTCTGTTCGTCTGTGGAAATAACCCAGGTTAAAATTCTAGAAACCACGGTTTCAAAAAGTGTTTATTCGGGTTGAATGACTGCAGCATTCAAAACAAATGCACTTTGGAGACCTCAAATAAACAGAAAAAGGTTAACTAATAACAGAGGTTTTTCGTTTCATATTTGTGCAGCCCAAATTAAATTGAAACACGGAGAGATTAACATGGCTCGAACGAAAAATATTTCAGCTTTGTTAGAAATTGGAACTGGTAGTAAGCAGTACATAAAGCTTGTTGAGTTTACTGTATGAAATTAGATCCTATCACTTGTTTTTAGCCCTACAGTAATAAAATTACTGAGATCTAATTGCTTGTAATAATAATAATTCATCACAAACCAGTCCATTTGAAAGGAGTTTAGATATACATGATCTTTGATTTAAATAGATGTAAAAAACTGTGCTTTGGGTTTGAACAAAACTGTATGGAACTAAATATGGTTGCTTTTCTAAGGGTTTTCTATTCATTTATTTTATTTCCTTTTTACTTGGAATTTGAATGCAACTAAAGAGACATTTAGAGAATATCAGAAGGCCACACTTAGCGCATAATCAGTTACAAAATCATCTGATGTTATTACTTATGCTGAGCTGAGGCGAACGTCAGAGGGACAGTTCAGCCTGAAACAGGACAATAAATATGATAAAACAAATCTGATCATGATGTAAACATCATAATGTGATTTTGAAACTGAGGCAGTGTGTATTGTTTCTGGGGCACGAACAGAATATCAGCAAAAATGAGGGCAGTTCCAGATTTGAAAGGGTTAAAGTTGTAATTCTAATCTTGTTTTTGATTTGGACGGTGTTTTTGAATCTGAATCACGGGGGGAAACTCTTAAAGGGAGAGAGACACTAGAAGTTCATAAAGTTAAAGAGAAAATCACTGCTAGTGCTCACAAATAACTAAGTCAAGTCACTTTAAAAAAGTAGATCAGTAGAGATTTGGGATGTTGTATATATTGAAAAGCATTAACAATTAAATTTGCACGATCAAAAGGGCTAGAAAGAAATCGAAAGAATGCTATAAGGCAATAATATATTGGAACAGACAGATTACGCTCCTTGGGAGACATTTTATTTTGGGTTTTATTGTTTTATATATTTTGGTTATTTCTTTGTTAAATGATTCATTTGCTTTAATTTTTGCATCACCAGTGGCAAAAAAGTGACAACATTCAAGGTTGCTCAGCAGATAATTTAAGAGAAGGAGATGTTTTAATACAAAATGCTGAAAGGAAAAGAAAGAGAGATTCCTACCTCCCCTGGACCAACCAAGAACTTAGACACATCACATTAAGAACCAAGACACTAAAAAGACCAGGTTTTCTTTTGTCACCTAATACACTAACAGAATTGTTTTTCTCTGAGTTACTTCTTTCAGATGATGGGAGATGAAGCTACAAAGCCACCTTTGTTTCAACAGAAGACTCTGGAAAGTGAGCTCATTCAAGTCGTATGGTAAGAAGTCATGATCTAAAATGGACATGCAGGGATTGACAAAGGTGACTAAATTATGCTAAGTTTTAACAAACTTAGGCCAGGTAATATGGAGACCTTCTGGAGGAGAAAGGTGGCTTTAGAAATTTTTCATGTACCCCTTCCCACTGTTCCCCTCTCCACTGACTCACATTAACATTTCTATCCTGTTTTCTGCCTTTTCCTTGCAAAGAAACCTGGTCATATATAATTGGAATGTGCTAACGGAGAGATTTTAGTCTCTTTTCTTAGGCATTCTAGTTTTTTAATCAAATTTTGGACAAAAATTAGTAATTTTTACAGAAGCTGCATAGAGGTTTAATGGAGAATGCGATGCTACAAGGTTAAGAGAAATCTATGTTTTTTTATTATTAAACTTATACAAAGAGGTTGAACTATCTGTAGAATATTTTGCTTGGTTAAATTTTTAAGGGATCAAGATCTGGGGTAAAGGTGAAGAACTTTAAGACTATTTCGTTTTAGAGGGAATGCTGTGGTTGATTTCGTTTGAGACAGTTTTCCTGTAATTTTTGTTTTAAAATGTTTTTTTTTTCTTCAACTAATGGACACTACACTACGGATGAAGATGGACAATTCTTGTATTAATTAGACAATTTGATTTTGGAAAAAAATCCATATTGGCAAAATGCTGGCAGAATTCCCTGTGGTTTCAGACACAACGATTGGAGAAAGAAGATTCATGGACAATGCTCGTCCTGGAAGAATGTTGTGCTGCTGAACTCAGACATGAGGACTGAAAATGGACAACTAATGGCGTGGGCAAAGACAGAGGCATCGGATAACCTTCAATGGACCGCAACACGAAACAAAGATGAGTTGGCAGACACCCCTTCTGCATTTCACATCAGATTTTCCTGTACACAATTAAAAAACAAAACACACATTAGAACACATTGGCGGATGCGCTTAGGAGAAAACTTTCAGATTAAAAGCAATCAAGATTATTATTAAACCCCTAGGATGTTAATTGTTTTAAGTCAGAGCTGTTATTAGCGAGCGATAAGAGGGTCAAACGCATTCGGACAAGAGGTTCTGGTCTGGACACAAAGATGAGATAAGATGCCGCTGATAAGAAGGATTTTCTTTTACTTTTCTAACAAAGTTTTTATTTAAATCATCTAAAACATATATAGATATGTTTTGGAATTTTATTAACCCCACAAGGGGTTTGACTAAGATTCAAAGAGGCGCCTTTAAGAAAGAATAAGCTTCACAAAATACAACGTGCACGAGAAGAAATAGGGGACACCGCTAAAAGAAATTCATTTTGCACCAAAATATTAAGTTACGTCACGAAAGCATAGAGCATCTTAAGAAATTATGCTAAACCTAAAAAGGTTCAACAACTTATGAATATTGGTGATTAAAGCAACGAGTGGGATACATAGAGGGGCCGTTTAAACGTAAAAGGAAAGTGGATAAGAACAATGTATGCGATTCAGACGAAATGGGAAAAAGTAAATTTACATCAATGAGCGATAATTATGAACAAGAAGAACTAGTGGGCGAAAAAGTTGAAGTAGGCATTAAAGTAGCAGTTAATAGTATAAACGAATCAATGAACGAGTGAGCAAGCTAATTTTTCAATATAAGCAGAATAAACTCTGAACCTTTTAAGCTACCTGTTGAAGCGAAGGAGAAATTATAAGCACCACATTTACTGGGTATCTTGAAGTCAGCAGAGGCGCAAGTAAGAACCAAATAATTTGGATGCCTGTAAAATCTGTCACTCCGGCAGACATCAATAAAGCACCACAAAGGTTAAGGATTTAAATGGATAAAACTGCAAGATTAGATTAATTCAACTTTTTTAGTCCAACTGTTTATTGATGTTCTATTTTGTTTCTACATTTTATTCCTACTTGCTTATATTCTGTTTTATTTTCCTGTATTTTAATCATGTAAAGCACTTTGCATTGTCTCTTAACTGAATTGTGCTATACAAATAAATTTGCCTTGCCTTACCTTGCCTTATTTGACTTCAAATTTCTGCCTTTCTGAGGTGTGAGAATTGAATTATAACCATTTCATTTTTTGACAGCCCACTTGCATTAGAGCAGCCAAAATGACTGATTTAGGTCCCAGAAGGACTAAATTAGGTCTCCCCACAAGGTTTAAGCAGTGTTTCCACACACCCTAGTTTTGGGACAGCTCCCTTCTGTTTTAGCGCACAAATTGTCTGAAAACCATGTTAAATTTGAATTTCACTGGGTTTATGCTGCTATTTCTAATGACCAGGCTCATAGCATGTTCCTTTGCAGCATATTTGGCTTTAAGTTTCTGCCTTTCTGAGGTGTGAGAAGTGAATTATAACCATCACATTTTTGGACAGCTCACTTGCATTAGAGCAGCCAACATGACTGATTCAGGTCTCAGAAGGAATAAATTAGGTCTCCCCACAAGGTCTAAGCAGTGTTTCCACACACCCTAGTTTATGGACAGCTCCCTTCTGTTTTAGCACACAAATTGTCTGAACCATGTTAAATTTGAATTTCACTGGGTTTAAACAGTCTTCTGCTGTTTCTAATGACCAGGCTCATAGAATGTTCCTTTGCAGCATATTTGGCTTTAAGTTTCTGCCTTTCTGAGGTGTGAGAATTGAATTATAACCATTAAATTTTTTGACAGCCCACTTGCATTAGAGCTGCCAAAATGACTGATTTAGGTCCCAGAAGGACTAAATTAGGTCTCCCCACAAGGTTTAAGCAGTGTTTCCACACACCCTAGTTTATGGACAGCTCCCTTCTGTTTTAGCACACAAATTGTCTGAACCATGTTAAATTTGAATTTCACTGGGTTTATGCTGCTGTTTCTAATGACCAGGCTCATAGAATGTTCCTTTGCAGCATATTGCTTGCGCTCTGATAGGAGTCGGACGCTTTTGTCTCTGCTCCCTGCTTGCTTGCATTTTCCTGCCTTTTACTTTTTTACATTTTATCTCCTTTTTATCTCTTAGCCAAAACCACAGAAAGTTGGATTTAGTTATTTTAAATTATTTATTTTATTTTATTTATTTTTGATTTTGGAAAGATGCCTACCCTCACCACAGTGGACTTTGACACGCTTCTACAGAAGATAACTGTTATGGAACAGAAGATCTGCCGACTCGACCTGAATTATGATGTAAACGGCGTGTATGTAAATGAAACAACCCTGCCTGTGACTCCGAACGGCGACCACCAGCCCAGAAACTCATTGAACAAACAGCTCCCTGAGGAAAATGAGAATCCCTGGACCACTCTGGGTGCAAGACCAAAGCAACGAACCCCACTCCTAGACAAAGGAAACTGGCCGATACTACAGAGAACTGTCCCAGGACAAGTGAAACAACAGCGGGCTGTTCCCACAACAAATGATAGGAGAAAGCCTGCTGGAAAGGTTGGAATTCCGTTACGAAACAGATTTGCTCTGCTCCAAAATGTGACCCAGGAGAATCATGACAACATTCAGAGGTATGTCAACACTAAGCTACCAGAGAAAAGACATGCCACAGGGCCAAGGACCCTGATATTAGGCAATCGATCTGTAAGCGGGATTAAACATTTCTGTAACAAGAAAAACACAGAGGTGCTGATTTACAACCCTTTGGGCTGTGGCCTGGTGTCTGATATATCAGACATCCTTCCAAGGATCTTGAAAGAATGCCCGACCTTGGAAAAACTCATAATACAAGCTGTAGCCCTGGGCGACGTCAACCTGATAAGAAAATCAGAAGTATTGAAAGAGGATTACATTCGTCTGCTAAATCTAGTTGATGGCCTTAATGTCAAGGTGTTTCTCAGAGGCCCTCGCCCGCCTGTTAATTGTGGAGACGAGATTTTTTCCAGAGTTCTGATGCTAAACAAATGGCTGGAAAAAACATGCAAACAAACAACTGTAACCTTCATAGACAACTTTAACATCTTTTGGGAAAGGAGACATCTGATCAACAGAGATGGTTTCTCTCTAAATAGGTCAGGTGCAAAACGGCTGATTTCAAACATCTTCTATTCTGTGAACCATGCACCATCAGCTTTGTCCCAAAACAAAGCTCAACCAGTGCCAAAACAAATGATAAGACCAGTACAGTCCGAACAAGCAAAGATGGCCAGAAAGATGACACACAAAGAGGCTTCGTCAGAGCTACAAGAGGATTCATCCCAGATCTCAGCAGGACAAAGAGAGGACCAAAAACCTCCATCGTCACGAACACCGGTCCAGACTGCACCCGCCTCCCCTTCTTCTCCACAAAGCCCAGAAGTTCTTTTTCTGGAATTTTCTCAGAACATGAACAAAGTATTTAAGATTGGCCTACAGATGACATCCTCTCCACATAGCCATTCTGCTGTGACTAAACCAGCATTTTCCAAAGGCCTCAGAGGCCCAGATCCTCCTCCTCTACGTATCACAGAACATTCTGGTGCTCAAGACCTCCAGATAACTTTGCTGTGATACAGATCGGGCCCTGGCTGCACGTTTATCAGACATGACAGTTTCCAGCATCAGCTTGGGCCTTTTGCCGGAGATTATGGAATATCTGTGATGATACGTGGCAGAAAAAAGAAAAACATAAGGATAAACAGGAACAAATGCTTAAAAGTCATAAACTGTCAGATGAAACTTGTCACAGAGACATCATCAACCACTAAGTCATATAAACTGGGTTTATTAAACATTAGATCTCTGTCAGGAAAATCCCTTTTAATTAATCACTTCATTATTGACAATAATCTTGATGTAATGTTTTTAACAGAAACATGGTTACATGAATCTAACGAAGCAGCTATTCTATTAGAGACGACTCCTCCAAACTACAATTTTCTTTGTGAGAGCAGACAGCAAAGGAAAGGTGGAGGTGTGGCAACATTGTTTAATGATTCACTAAAGTGTAAAAAGGTGCTTTTGGGAAAATTTGACTCTTTTGAACATTTGGCTCTCCAGGTAAAGAGCCCGGTACGAACTATGTTTCTGAATGTTTACAGGCCTCCTAAGTCCGCATCAAACTTTTTTAATGATTTTAGTGACCTCCTGTCTGTGATATGTGTTGATTATGACTGTTTAATTATTGTGGGAGACTTCAACTGTCACGTTGACAACCCTGAAGACAGAAGTGCAAAAGAACTGTGTGACACACAGAAACTTTGGTTTAACTCAACATGTTAAACAGCCAACACACAAACGGGGACATATTTTAGACCTGATCATCACTAAAGGTCTAAAGATTTCCAAGGTCAATGTAACTGATGTTGCCTTATCTGACCACTTTTCTGTTACCTTTGAAAGCATAATTTCCAGTGAATCATTTAGCCAAAGGGACATCGTAAGAAAACGCACCATTAAGGACAATGCCACGGAAACTTTTATTCAAGCTTACTCTGATACTTCAACCCAGGGCTGCAACTCAGTAGATAAGCTAGTAGATAACTTTGATTCTAAAGTCTCAGACATCATTGACTGCATTGCTCCAATTAAAGTGAAAGTTTTTTCCGGGAAGAAAAAAATCTCCTTGGAGAAATGCTCCAGCAGTTAGAGGTGAAAAAAGGGAGTGTCGAAAAGCTGAACGCAGGTAGAGAAAGACGAGACTCCAGGTTCACAATGACATCTATAAAGAGAGACTTTACAGATATAACTTACAATTGAAAAATGCAAGAGAATCTTTCTTCTCTGAGATCATTAAGAAAAACATTAACAATGCTCGTGTCTTATTGGCCACAGTCGACAGGTTAGCAAACCCTCCTGTGTCCGTGACTTCCGAACTCCACTCCACCAGGACCTGCAATGAATTCGCTAACTTCTTTACTGAGAAAATCCTAAAGATTAGAGGATCAGTTTGTACATCCATACCAACTCCAGAACCAAAGCTGTATCCAGCAGGAACCTATCCTGACAAAATGTCCCAATTTAGCCAAATAAACCACAAAAGCTTAGAGCAGATCATTCAGCAGCTAAGTTCCTCCTCCTGCTGCCTTGATGTTCTCCCCACTGCTTTCTTTAAGAAAGTTTTGCCTGTCATAGCGTCTGAGTTGACTCAGATAATAAACACGTCCCTTCTGTCAGGTGTTTTCCCTCAGTCCCTAAAAACAGCAATTATCAAACCACTGCTGAAAAAGAACAATTTAGACAAACTACTACTCCAGAACTACAGGCCCATCTCAAACCTCCCCTTTATCAGTAAGATTATTGAAAAAGCTGTGTTTCAACAATTAAACACCTTCTTAACAACGACCAGCCGCTTTGACGTTTTCCAGTCTGGCTTCCGTGCTCACCACGTACAGAGACCGCCCTTATCAAGGTGTTTAATGACATCCATATAAATACTGACTGTGGAAGAACCACTGTGCTGGTTTGTATTGGACCTCATGCAGCATTCGATACTGTCGATCACTCCATTCTGTTAGAACACCTGGAGAACTGGGTCGGCCTCTCTGGTACAGCTCTCAACTGGTTTAAATCCTACTTAAAGGACAGGGACTTTTTTGTATCAGTAGGTGACTTTACATCAGAAATGACAAAAATCACATGTGGGGTTCCCCAAGGGTCCATTCTGGGTCCCCTCCTCTTCAATATCTACATCAGCTACCATAACTATGCAGACGACACACAGCTTTACATCACCATGTCACCAGGTGACTATGAACCAGTTCAGGCACTGAGTAAATGCCTAGAAGAAATCAATGCCTGGATGTGCCACAATTTTCTTCAATTGAATAAAAACAAAACAGAAGTAATAATATTTGGACCAATAGAGGAGAGATCAAAGGTTAGCACACAGCTTCAGTCGCTTCAGCTAAAAATCACTGATCAGGCCCGAAACCTGGGTGTAGTGATGGACTCAGACCTGAACCTCCAAAAGCATCTAAAGACAATTACAAGATCGGCTTTCTATCACCTGAAGAACATTTCCAGGATTAAAGGACTAATGTCTCAGCAGGATCTGGAAAGACTAATCCATGCGTTTATATTTAGTCGAATTGATTACTGCAACGGTGTTTTCACAGGCCTACCTAAAAAGTGGATCAGACAGCTGCAGCTGATCCAGAACGCTGCTGCCCGCGTCCTCACTAAGACTAAGAAAGTAGAGCACATCACCCCAGTTCTAAAGTCCTTACACTGGCTCCCTGTATCTCAAAGAATAGACTTTAAAATACTTCTGTTAGTCTATAAATCCCTGAATGGCTTAGCACCTAAATACATCACAGACTTGTTATCAGTGTATCAACCATCCAGAGCACTAAGGTCTTCTGGCTCCAGCCTTCTCTGCGTACCTAGAACCAGAACTAAACAAGGAGAACCAGCATTTAGTTCCTACGCTCCACTTATCTGGAACAAACTTCCAGAAAACTGTAAAAGTGCGGAAAACCTCAGTTCTTTTAAATCAAGATTAAAAACACATTTGTTTAGGACTGTTTTTGACTGTTCTAGTTAAACTGTTCTACTGAAACAGCATTAATTCAACTTTTTTAGTCCAACTGTTTATTGATGTTCTATTTTGTTTCTACATTTTATTCCTACTTGCTTATATTCTGTTTTATTTTCCTGTATTTTAATCATGTAAAGCACTTTGCATTGTCTCTTAACTGAATTGTGCTATACAAATAAATTTGCCTTGCCTTGCCTTGCCTTATTTGGCTTAAAATTTCTGCCTTTCTGAGGTGTGAGAATTGAATTATAACCATTACATTTTTTGACAGCCCACTTGCATTAGAGCAGCCAAAATGACTGATTTAGGTCCCAGAAGGACTAAATTAGGTCTCCCCACAAGGTTTAAGCAGTGTTTTCACACACCCTAGTTTTTGGAAAGCTCCCTTCTGTTTTAGTGCACAAATTGTCTGAATCAGGTTAAATTTGAATTTCACTGGCTTTAAACAGTGTGCTGCTGTTTCTAATGACCAGTCTCATAGAATGTTCCTTTGCAGCATATTTGGCTTTAAATTTCTGCCTTTCTGAGGTGTGAGAAGTGAATTATAACCATCACATTTTTGGACAGCTCACTTGCATTAGAGCAGCCAAAATGACTGATTCAGGTCTCAGAAGTAATAAATTAGGTCTCCCCACAAGGTCTAAGCAGTGTTTCCACACACCCTAGTTTTGGGACAGCTCTCTTCTGTTTTAGCGCACAAATTGTCTGAATCATGTTAAATTTGAATTGCACTGTGTTTATGCTGCTGTTTCTAATGACCAGGCTCATAGAATGTTCCTTTGCAGCATATTTGGCTTCCGATTTCTGCCTTTCTGAGGTGTGAGAAGTGAATTATAACCATTACATTTTTTGACAGCCCACTTGCATTAGAGCAGCCAAAATTACTGATTTAGGTCCCAGAAGGACTAAATTAGGTCTGCTCACAAGATTTAAGCAGTGTTTCCACACACCCTAGTTTATGGACAGCTCCCTTCTGTTTTGGCACACAAATTATCTGAATCATGTTAAATTTTAATTTCACTGGGTTTAAACAGTATGTTGCTGTTTCTAATGACCAGGCTCATAGAATGTTCCTTTGCAGCATATTTGGCATCCAATTTCTGCCTTTCTGAGGTGTGAGAATTGAATTATAACCATTACATTTTTTGACAGCCCACTTGCATTAGAGCAGCCAAAATTACTGATTTAGGTCCCAGAAGGACTAAATTAGGTCTCCCCACAAGGTTTAAGCAGTGTTTTCACACACCCTAGTTTTCGGACTGCTGTCTTCTGTTTTAGCGCACAAATTGTCTGAATCATGTTAAATTTGAATTTCACTGGGTTTATGCTGCTGTTTCTAATGACCAGGCTCATAGAATGTTCCTTTGCAGCATATTTGGCTTCATATTTCTGCCTTTCTGAGGTGTGAGAAGTGAATTATAACCATCACATTTTTGGACAGCTATTAGCGCAGCCAAAATGACTGATTCAGGTCTCAGAAGGACTAAATTAAGTCCCCCGCAAAAGGTTTAAGCAGTGTTTTCACACACCCTAGTTTTTGGAAAGCTCCCTTCTTCTTTAGCGCAAAAATTGTCTGAATCATGTTAAATTTGAATTTCACTGGGTTTAAACAGTCTGCTGCTGTTTCTAATGACCAGTCTCCTAGAATGTTCCTTTGCAGCATATTTGGCTTCAAATTTCTGCCTTTCTGAGGTGTGAGAAGTGAATTATAACCATTACATTTTTTGACAGCCCACTAGCATTAGAGAAGCCAAAATGAGTGATTTAGGTCGTAGAAAGACTAAATTAGGTCTCCCCCAAGGTTTAAGCAGTGTTTCCACACACCCTAGTATATGGACAGCTCTCTACTGTTTTAGCGCACAAATTGTCTGAATCGTGTTAAATTTTAATTTCACTGTGTTTAAACAATCGTCTGCTGTTTCTAATGACCAGGCTCATAGAATGTTCCATTGCAGCATATTTGGTTTCAAATTTCTGCCTTTCTGAGGTGTGAGAAGTGAATTATAACCATCACATTTTTGGACAGCTATTAGAGCAGCCAAAATGACTGATTCAGGTCTCAGAAGGACTAAATTAGGTCTCCCCACAAGGTTTAAGCAGTGTTTCCACACACCCTAGTTTATGGACAGCTCTCTTCTCTTTTAGCGCACAAATTGTCTGAACCATGTTAAATTTGAATATCACTGGGTTTAAACAGTATGCTGCGGTTTCTAATGACCAGGCTCATAGAATGTTTCTTTGCAGCATATTTGGCTTCAAATTTCTGCCTTTCTGAGGTGTGAGAAGTGAATTATGACCATCACATTTTTGGACAGCTCACTTGCATTAGAGCAGCCAAAATGACTGATTCAGGTCTCAGAAGGACTAAATTAGGTCTCCCCACAAGGTCTAAGCAGTGTTTACACACATCCTAGTTTTGGGACAGCTCTCTTCTGTTTTAGTGCACAAATAGTTTGAATCATGTTAAATTTGAATTTCACTGTGTCGTCTGCTGTTTCTAATGACCAGGCTCATAGAATGTTCCTTTGCAGCATACAGGGGTTGGACAAAAAAACTGAAACACCTGGTTTTAGACCACAATCATTTATTAGTATGGTGTAGGGCCTCCTTTTGCGGCCAATACAGCGTCAATTCGTCTTGGGAATGACATGTACAAGTCCTGCACAGTGGTCAGAGGTATATTAAGCCATTCTTCTTGCAGGATAGTGGCCAGGTCACAACGTGATGCTGGTGGAGGAAAATGTTTCCTGACTCGCTCCTCCAAAACACCCCAAAGAGGCTCAATAATATTTAGATCTGGTGACTGTGCAGGCCATGTGAGATGTTCAACTTCACTTTCATGTTCATCAAACCAATCTTTCACCAGTCTTGCTGTGTGTATTGGTGCATTGTCATCCTGATACGCGGCACCTCCTTCAGGATACAATGTTTGAAC
This sequence comes from Fundulus diaphanus, assembly GCA_037039145.1. Lineage (NCBI taxonomy): Eukaryota > Metazoa > Chordata > Actinopteri > Cyprinodontiformes > Fundulidae > Fundulus > Fundulus diaphanus. The sequence continues at coordinate 2,606,172 of CM073130.1, forward strand.
CATTGGATGCACATGGTCCTCCAGAATAGTTCGGTAGTCCTTGGCAGGGACGCGCCCATCTAGCACAAGTATGGGGCCAAGGGAATGCCATGATATGGCAGCCCAAACCATCACTGATCCACCCCCATGCTTCACTCTGGGCATGCAACAGTCTGGGTGGTACGCTTCTTTGGGGCTTCTCCACACCGTAACTCTCCCGGATGTGGGGAAAACAGTAAAGGTGGACTCATCAGAGAACAATACATGTTTCAAATTGTCCACAGCCCAAGATTTGTGCTCCTTGCACCATTGAAACCGGCATTTGGCATTGGCACGAGTGACCAAAGGTTTGGCTATAGCAGCCCGGCTGTGTATATTGACCCTGTGGAGCTCCCAAAGGACAGTTTTGGTGGAAACCGGAGAGTTGAGGTGCACATTTAATTCTGCCGTGATTTGGGGAGCCGTGGTTTTATGTTTTTTGGATACAATCCGGGTTAACACCCGAACATCCCTTTCAGACAGCTTCCTCTTGCGTCCACAGTTAATCCTGTTGGATGTGGTTCGTCCTTCTTGGTGGTATGCTGACATTACCCTGGATGCCGTGGCTCTTGATACATCACAAAGACTTGCTGTCTTGGTCACAGATGCGCCAGCAAGACGTGCACCAACAATTTGTCCTCTTTTGAACTCTGTTATGTCACCCATAATGTTGTGTGCATTGCAATATTTTGAGCAAAACTGTGCTCTTACCTTGCTAATTGGACCTTCACACTCTGCTCTTATTGGTTCAATGTGCAATTAATGAAGATTGGCCACCAGGCGGGTCCAATTTAGCCATGAAACCTCCCAAACTAAAATGAGAGGTGTTTCAGTTTCATTGTCCAACCCCTGTATTTGGCTTCAAATTTCTGCCTTTCTGAGGTGTGAGAAGTGAATTATGACCATCACATTTTTGGACAGCTCACTTGCATTAGAGCAGCCAAAATGACTGATTCAGGTCGGATAGTCTGAGCATAGTCGCACAGAGTTGGATCACGCCGTTAATTTCAATGATCCCGCGTTATGCCCAACAAAAATTACTGATTCTGATCGAGTGAATGTTGTGCGTTTAACGGCAAAAAGGAAGCCTTTCTCAGAATTGGCAAATGAACTGCCAGCAGATTCAGAGGGTTTAACCACATTTATGAAGTGAAGTCATCTAAGACTTGTTTGGAGGACAAAAAAATATTTCTGTAAACAGCAGGTTATTGAATAAAATAAAAGGCATAGGAGAATGAAGTAAACAGTTAAATAGACTTTTTTTGGTGTGTGTGGTGGCCCAAAAAGACTGTGTTGTCCCGGGCCCTAGCAAAGCTGTCAGCTGGTCTGCATGTGATCAAAGCAGGCCACCTATGACAGTGACTTATAGATATTAATTATGCTTACCAAGTATTTAGGAGCATTGATTGTTCCTCCAAGGAGGCTTGACTCCCAGCGGCTCCAGTAGGCCTATCTCATAATTCGAAATTATGACTTTATATCTCATAATTATGACGTATCTCATAACTATGACTCTATCTCATAATTATGACTTTCCATGTGGGATTTTTTTACTTCCATGTGACGGAAACGGGCTTCCATAGGCAGGTGGATCAGGTATATGACTTCTAAAAGTTAAAGGTGAATGATAATTTGTCTATTTTTGTAAGGGGAGAGTAAAATTTGACAATCACTGGCAGATTTGAGATTGAAACCACCACTGTGCTGACTATTAAGATATCAAATTGCAGAGATGTGCAAATTTTGAACAAACATCAAAACTGAACAAACATTAAAACTATTCAAATAATCAAATTTACTTATGAAAGCAATTCACCTTTGGTTTTACATCACCCAGTATCCTTGTTAACTCAGCTTGTGATTACAATTGCTACAGAATCATATTTTGATACATTTTTATTTTCTAATTAAATGTGTTAAACTATGGGATATAAGCTTTTTAGAGACTCAGCTGGTTATCGAACGTTGGGAATATTCAAGATTCCTTATTGTCTCTGACCCTAATCAGGATCAAAATGCCCTTAAGACAATGCAGTCAGACAAGTCTTGTTCTGCTGGAACTGGTAATCCAATGGATGAGTGGGTTTGGCAAACATAAGGGCTTGATTTACCACTCCACGGAATATGTCCTCTGTTCAGGACTCCAGTAGCAGCGAGCTTGGTGTTGTAAGGGTTCAATGCAGCTGCTCCGCCATGAAAAGTTATTCCGTGAAGCTTTCCACGCACTGTTCTTGAGGCAAGGCAAGGCAAGGCAAATTTATTTATATAGTACAATTCAGTACAGAGACAATGCAAAGTGCTTTACATGATTAAAATATAGGAATAAAAGCAAGTAGGGATAGAATGTAGGAAAAAAAAAAAAGTAATTTTAAAACAGTTTAACTTGAACATTTAAAGGCAGTTTTAAACAAATGTGTTTTTAATCTCGATTTAAAGGAACTCAGGCTTTCAGCACTTTTATAGATTTCTGGAAGTTTGTTCCAGATAAGTGGAGCATAGGAACTAAATGCTGCTTCTCCGTGTTTGGTTCGTGTTCTAGGTATGCAGAGTAGGCTGGAGCCAGAAGACCTGAGTGGTCTGGAGGGAATATACGCTGATAACAAGTCTGTGATGTATTTAGGTGCTAAGCCATTTAGGGATTTATAGACTAACAGAAGTATTTTAAAGTCTATTCTCTGAGATACAGGGAGCCAGTGTAAAGACTTTAGAACTGGGGTTATGTGTTCTACTTTCTTAGTCTTAGTGAGGACGCGGGCAGCAGCGTTCTGGATCAGCTGCAGCTGTCTGATCCACTTTTTAGGCAGACCTGTGAAAACACTGTTGCAGTAATCAATTCTACTAAAAATAAACGCATGGATTAGTTTTTCCAGATCCTGCTGAGACATTAGTCCTTTAATCCTGGAAATGTTCCTCAGGTGATAAAAAGCCGACCTTGTAATTGTCTTTAGATGCTTTTGAAGGTTCAGGTCTGAGTCCATCACTACACCCAGGTTTCGGGCCTGATCAGTGGTTCCTAACTGAAGCAGCTGAAGCTGTGTGCTAACTTTTGATCTCTCCTCTATTGGTCCAAATATTATTACTTCTGTTTTGTTTTTATTCAACTGAAGAAAATTTTGGCACATCCACGTATTGATTTCTTCTAGGCATTTACTGAGTGCCTGAACTGGTTCATAGTCACCTGGTGACATGGTGATGTAAAGCTGTGTGTCGTCTGCATAGTTATGGTAGCTGATGTTATTTTTTATTATCTGAGCTAGGGGGAGCATGTAGATATTGAAGAGGAGGGGACCCAGAATGGACCCTTGGGGAACCCCACATGTGATTTTTGTCATCTCTGACGTAAAGTTACCTACTGACACAAAAAAGTCCCTGTCCTTTAAGTAGGATTTAAACCAGTGGAGAGCTGTACCAGAGAGGCCGACCCAGTTCTCCAGGCGCTCTAACAGAATGGAGTGATCGACAGTATCGAATGCTGCACTGAGGTCCAATAGAACCAGCACGGTGGTTGAGGTCATCTGTAAGCCACATGAAGTTAGAGATTTGTAGCTATTAACTGCATATTACTGTCGACTTCTGTACACAAATGTTACAGAAGTCGACATATATGATCCTGACATATATGATCCTGCACCTGAGCACAAAAGTCTTTGTGCTCAGGTGCAGGATCATATACACCTATGGTCATGAAAGTGACTGGAAAACCTTAATTCACCAATATGGGTGAGTTAATACTTGGCAATATAGTGTGATTGATATGCGTTACTGCCACATCAGATGCAAAGACCTTCATTTCTGTCCAGGGATTTGTTTAACTGAGAAATAAAATTTGATGCAGTTAGACAAGAAATTACACTCATTTGAAGCCCATTATTTTATTATAGCTGTACAACAACAAGTTCCATTAAAGGGTGGGGTGGGGGTGGGTTTGTCAGTTATACTTCTCAGAAAATAAAAATAAATCTAGCTGTGCCTTTGCGATAAAAACTAATCTGTTGCTCATATTGCATCAAACTCCACGTCCAAGCAATTCTGTCACAGCTGTTTGTCCACTGAAGATGACATCATTCACAGACACACCATCATAGGATGAGCCAATCAGAGATAGCGATAGATTCTTGTTCTTTATAAAGCCTCGCATGGAATCTGAAAAAAGGCAAACAGATTTTAAACACTTTGTTTACACTTTTTGAAAGTATAATTTTTTGTGTTAAGCACAGGTCCACATGTCAACAGAATCATATAAATGTCTTTTCCCTGGCTTTTGACTGAGTATGAGACACTATTTATTCTTATTGCAGTTTTTTTATGATTGTTGGTACAACTTTTAAGCACATTGGTCAATTGTTGTTTTACATGTGCTATATAAATTTTGGCATCGACTTTGACTCACCTACTCTCTGAGAGTGCCCAATGTAATACTGAGGTATACAATCCTGAGAAGGTAAACAGCAAAGAAAACCATCAAGGCACAGTTGTATTCACGATAATCATGTATTGGAATTGAAGTTAGGTTCAGTGTTGTAGTGAAGAACTTGTCCTGATGTACCCTGTGAAGAGCCACATTACTCCAGCTGGGTGCTACATTGACTCCCATGTGCCAGCGCACTGCCTCAGTGGCGCTTGCTAAAAGGTCCTCTGTTGTTACTAGATCTGGGGCCCCAAACACATTCTGGAACCAGGCACCTCCCATCATGACCTAGGAGACATGATCAGAATGTCAGATTTCAACAAGTAGCCACATCCTTGTGAGTGAAGGTTACTGGTCAGTCTGGATAATGTTACCATCAAAAACTATTTAACAGATTAAAGATGTACATACATATACAGTGTCCTTCACAAGTATTCACACTAGAGATCGACCAATACAGGTTTATTGAGGCTGATACCAATTATTTAGACATCAGTATAACCGATCAGTTTCAGACTTCAGTTTGAAAAGTACACTGAAAAAATCTTTCTTGAACTATTAGGGCAGCGCTTTGCTCGCATTTAATGAACGTGTCACAGCGGAAAAAAAGCTTCTTTAGTTCAGTGGTGAGAAGGAGAAGAAAAAAAAACACTGACCACCGCTGCAGTGTATCCATCTGAAATCACTGCCAATGGGAGGGATTTGAATACCACATAAAATGGATGAGCCAATCAGGATTGCTGGGCAGGATTTTTGTAGATGTGATGTATCAGAGAAGCGACTTAAGTAAACACCTATTGATATATTTTGGTTTATTGTGTGATTTTTAATGTTACTAATGATCTAATGTGCATAGACACAGACCAATAACAGTACAGTTAACATTTTGAGTTGAACAATAATTGCTTTGTATTGTGTAATCATGTAGGAATAGGGTGTACATTTATTTATTTATTGAATACAAAAAAATACTGGGGAAAAGCAGATACTGGCAGATAAAAATAGAAGCAAGAACAGAAACAACATCTTTATGTAACAGGAATTTCTGGTCACCCGCCATTGGAGGCTTTTGATAGTGGAAACAATGGTTTCAGTTTCGATGGGAGTGGTTGAAGTAGCACGTGTAGTGCTATTGAGCTATGATGAGAAAAATAAAAGCAGATTGGATTGGAAGCCACAGAAGATGGGGACTTTCACAGCCACCAAGGATCCGCCCTCTCAGGATGGTGTGATTAGTGCTACAAAAGCTTTTGTTCCCACAGACTCATTCTTCACTTCACTTCCTGACTGAGACAAAGGAGGGTGGTGGCTCTGGCCCTCTGGACAGCGTTCATGGACAAAGTGAACAAACATTCGCTATACACACACACACAACTGACGCCCATAATCTACATGAATTTACATGCGACAAGTCTCCAATGTTAACCCTCTGCTTAAATGTTGTCTCGTCAAAAGTGCTTTTCTCGTGCGGAGGTTTTTTTTGATTTCTCAAACTGTACCCTTTAAGGATAAAGTGTGAAATATGCCTTTTTTCCTCTCCTTCCCCAAATGGGGCTCCTATCTTTCCACAGAGTTAAAGGCAGCGCTCTATGGAACCGCGTCAGGCGGGGTCCTTGGCAGCAAGGCCTCAGTCAAATAGTTCCCCCGAAATGTTTGTAATGTATGTGATGGACGGTTGTACTGGAACTGTAATTTCCCTCTGGAATTATTAAAGTATTTCTAATTCTGATTCACCGACCAGATCGAAGTTAAGTTGCACTCTGACTTCGGCGCAACCAGCCGCAAAGTAAAGAATGCCAAAACCGCTTTGTTTAATTTTGTCAGCTGCTGCAGGAAAGCGGATGCGAAATGGCGGATCGGTCGTCTTCCCTCACCAGACAAGCTGAGAGCTCAGAGACTGTATGCAAGACATCGGGCCAGGCTACCCTCCACCACGTTTCGGCTAGCTCATAGCCGCAGAGCTGCATGTCTGCTGCTGGAATAACCAACGTTTTCCCTGGACCACTGCCCTTCCTTGGATGGCCAATGTGAACCAAACTCACACGAGGCACCGACAGGTTCGGCAGAGAAACCACAGGGAAAGTTGTTTGGAAAGCTTGTGTAATGCGTCCACATGGTGTTTTAAACACAAAGGGGCTGAGCAACGTAGCTCCCGTAGCATGTTGATACCATGCCATTGCCGATGTGATTCGAGTGTTTTTATGGTTATAACAAACCTTATCTCCACAAGGGTTTCATACATGGATGGCATATTAATGTTTATGTTATCCGGCTCACTCATTATGGCTAAAAATAAAGCCGAAGTTTTTAAAGTTAGCGCCAAAAGTCCGCTAGCCTAAATGCTATTTAGCTCCCGGTGACTTCCTGTTTCCAGATATTCAACTACGGTCGTTTCAAGCATAAGGCGTGTTCGTTTCGCTCTGCCATCGCTCGATAGTGCTATGAGCGTTATTACCGCATTAATATGGAATATTAATGTTGATTTAAAGCCGTTCTGTTCAACTTTAGGATTTGCCGATTTTAGCGACCAATCGCTACAGCGAGCCCTAGCCTCCCAGAGGTATAATCGCATTAATAAAAATTGAGCCTCCCTAAAATTAATGATTTTACAGAGCAAATCATTCTTTAAAATGTTATTTCCTCAAATATTGTTTTGTGTAACTCTGGATTTGCATTGTGAGTGGGTTGAAACATGTTCTAAATTAGTTAAGCTAATTTAACTCCTTTCCATGTTCTTTAAGTCAGATCTGCAGTGAATCAGGATTCACTGAATTATTCTGATGATCACCACTTTTATGTTGTCTTTTTGCATGTACATAGTTCCTTAACTTAGCTTCTTTCTTTTTATCTTCATTTTGCTTAGTAGTTTAGTTACGTTTCACTAGCCTAGTAGAGAGGATTTGTTGATTGAAATATAGTGTTAATTCAGATAAACAGCATTATATAGTGATGTTCTCTGGATGTTCATTTTATTTCTGTTAATAAATTCTTGAACTTGAAGAGAAGTTGTCACTCATTCTATGTGTGTGCAGAGTTTGCTGTTAAAAGATCACCAGCGCTCGAATCATCCCTTTCAACTATTGTCCTGATATCAGCTTCCGGGCTGATATCCACTGGACAATACCTAACAGACAGAGATTTATTTAATATTAAATAACTTTAAACAGTGTATAATTGCACAACACACGTCAGTAAAGATGACGTGCAAGTGGTTTATCCAATCATATACAACGATTTTTGATAGGGCCCGTCCTTCTGAAATACATCTCCAATGGAGCAATCCCAGATGGATGTGTGGAGCTCTGCGGAACGAAATCCATCTGGCGAGAGTCAGGTTAAGATGCTGTAGGCGTAGTGATTGGTAATTGTTTTCATGAGCATAAATGATGACACAGCGGTGGCAGCTCGTCAGATGTGAGCTTTTAGACAGTGAGAAAGGAGTCTTATGCCGAAGGTAAGCAGCTCGACCACCATTTAAAAAGCCAACATTGACACTAATTTCAGGGGCAGAACGAAAGAGGAAGTATAAAACACACCTCTCTGATGACTTCTCCAGCCCATTCTCAGAATTAAACAGACACTGTTTCCTCTCACTCACAGTGAGACAGAGACAGACTTTCAAAGGTACATTAGACAGTTTAAAGTATATTAAGCTTTACAGTACACTTGAGGGTAGCTTTAAATCCTTTTAGAACCTGATGAAGATCAGGTGTCTCATTTATAAATCCTGCGTACGCACAAAATAATCACTCAATCTTGTGTATGTCACTTTCCACACAAAGGCACTGATATATAAAGAAAAACTTGTCGTCAAAATGTGCACTCATGCAAACTCTGACCCAAGCGTACGCTCATTTTGAAGCAGGAGAAATGGGCATCGCAGATAGCAAAGTGGTGAACTGCAGCCAAACAGCATCATTATTCCTCCCAAACGTCCAATTTCCCCCCATATTAGACTTTAATCATTGATCGACTTCATCATCAGCACTCAAAACTGCAGTGCTATTCATGCTTGTGCTGCTGATACATAACTATAAGGACCTTAGAGATGAATAACAAATGGCCATAAGCCAACTTAAATCTTAAATCAAAGTCTACATTTCAGCAGGGTTTTCTATCAACACATTCCTCTTCCTGATGATCACCAGGTTGATGTGTATCACAGATTAACACAAATTGTGACAAGGTGTGAACTAATCACACTCATTGCTGTAAATGTTTAAATGCTGTGGTAACAATGTTCCCCCTAATTTTTCATGTGTCGGAGCATTCATTGGACCTCTGTGAACAACATCACATGTGCACACTGAGGCTACACCAGTATTACACCTGTCCAAAACCTGGGATTATAACAAGTTACACGTCTTACAAAATGAATCAAATTACAGCAATACTTTCTTTTAGATTACTTAGTTTAGATACAACAGATTTTTTAATGAGCTATATAGTATGTTTTATGTCATAGTAGGGGTCCTGTTAAGGAAGAACTGAGAGACATGTACATCTTTCAGAGTTAAAATTTTATTGCAATTACATTATTTACATTTTGTGAAATGGGATTTAGCACAAGCATGTGGTACTGTGCAGCCTCGCTTCTGTCAGTCAGCTCCAGGGCAGCTGTGGCTAAAATATAGCTCACCACTGTCAGGGTGTGAATGTGTGCGTGAATGATTGTAGTGTGAAGCGCTTTGGGGTTGTTGGAGTTGATCAAGTGCTATGTCAGTACAAGCCATTTACAGTCATTGCTGTAGTCCTCGGGCATGCGTTCCTAAAATAAACATACAAACAATAAGTGTTTTTCAAAAACGGACGTAGACCAACAAGGCTGGTCAGAAACCACCAGAAGCTGTATACTGCAAAGGACTCCAACTGCAGCTGATAACGCCAGCAGAGCAACAGCGCTTGAGAAACAAACAGCAGGTGCAGCTCTCAAAAACCAACCAAATTGGTTGAGAAACGGCACTTCCGATCTCGGATAAGCAGATCTCCAAAATACAGCTACACAAACAGCTGACATGCAGCAGGCGTAACAACACCACAACCTGCCCAACTATAAAGGTGTCTGCCCCACCCATCAATCAGTGGTGCACTCTGATCAGCACCTCGTGCACACAGAGTGGGACCGTGGAACACCAAATAACCAGAATTGCAAAATGTTACAAAATAACTTGGTTTATTATTATTTTGCTTACAGTTCAGCCTGATTTTATTTACTGCACTGCATAGATTTGCTGTGCGTGCTGAATCCGGATGCAGTGCGGGATTGCGCTTGCACTTGCATGCAGCTTCGAGGGAACAGTGCTCGTGTGTATTGCTGCACTGCTTAGAAGGCACCATGTTTTCAGAGATCACCAAGATCTCCTGGCCCATTAAGATGACTGGCTACTATGATGATTTAGACTCTAGTGCAGTGGTCCTCAATTCCAGTCCTTGAGGTCCGGTGTCCTGTAACTTTTAAATGTGTACCTGGTCAAACACACAAATGTTATGGCTGAATTACCACCTCAGTTTGAAGTCAAGCTGTCTAGAGTCCTGGGGATGATATGGCTGCTGAAAAAAATTTCTGGTGCAGATTCTTTATACAAGCGCAATTCCTAGTCCTGGAAATTCTCAATCAATTCGAAATGCTCAAAAATCAATTTCAAGTTCTGCATTCTTGCCACTCCTACTTGAGAGCTCACTATGTATCGCATACGCGTCCACCCAGCCACCTTAGAAAGCCGTCTGGCCCACTGTACAGTCAGCAAGGTAGTTAGCCAAGCCAGCTTCTTGTGCCTGAAATGTAGTACGTAGCATGAAGCATGAGGAGAGCGTTATTCAACTCGCCCCGTCGTCGCTAAAAGCCAGTGTTTGGGCACACTTTGGATTCTACAATGCCCCAGGGAGGAGAGAGCTTGACATGAGCTTAATAGTTTGCAAGCAATGTAAAATTAAATTGAGACACTTCGGGAATACGACAAATGCCTGGGCTCATTTGGCACGACATCACACCAAACTAAAAGAAGTTGAAAAGCAGCCAAAAGCAGCACAGCAACGTACTCTGGTGCAATGCAACAAGCTTCAAACGAATTCCCCAGTGGCTGTAAAGATTTCACACTCCATTGCATGGTACAGCAGAAATTTAAAACCGTACAGCTCAGTCAAAGGCGAGGGCTTTAGGTTTATGGCTAACACGCTGGACCTGAGAACCATTATACCCTCATTGTTAAGGATTTCGGATTACTTTTCTTATGATTTGTTCTAAACCATATTGAACTGCTTTAGAAGTATTGCAAAACCTGATTGTGAAACAAATTTTTCTGCCTTGCAGCATGGACTGAAACTCAGATAGCAATCGCACCTGTTGACTGGAATATTTTGGTCCCACTAGATGGTTTTCTTACCTCATCTCACTCACATATCTGGTTGTGTCAGATACCTCACTATGTTGTAAAATTGATGACTATGTAACCACACCTATGCTTGTCAAAGCAATAAAAGGAAGCTGCAGAGGGTGAGACTTCTGAGTTGAGCAGAAGCACTTCCCATGTGCTGTCCGATTTTTGAACGCTCTCTCCCCTGTTTGATGAAACAAAGAAAAAAGTGAGAGAAGCTCTGATTAATGGGTTCATGTGACTCCTGGACTTCAAGAGCAACCGAGTCGTTCATCATATTCACAGCACACTCCATTAAAAATGACTGGGTCATGAAGTGGTGTGTTTTGCAGACATGCGTAATGTGCGAAAGTCACAGTGCAGTAAACCTGAATGCAATGTTTCACTCTGTGGCAGAAGAATGGGGGCTGAACATCACTGATGTCATCATTGATCGTCGTGCGCATGCAGGAAAGCTGCATGCTGCCGGTTACATCACTTCAGCCTTTGAGTTCTGATTCTGATTATCACCGATAATGCTGCAAACATGCTTGCCACTGCACAGCTGGAGAAGCTGTCACGCATCACGTGTTTTGCCAACCACAACCTGGCCTACCCGGCCCGTACTCCGGACCTAAACCCCCGCCCCGATCCCAGCCCAGACGACCCACGGGCCTATCCAACTGGAGATGTAGCCAACATTAATTGAATGGGCCAACCAACCAGAGCCCGTCCGTCTTCTTCCGCTTATCCGGGGTCGGGTCGCTGGGGCAGCAGCTTCAGTAGGGAGGCCCAGACGTCCCTCTCCCCGGCCACTTGGGCCAGCTCCTCCGGAGGAATCCCAAGGCGTTCCCAGGCCAGCCGGGAGACATAGTCCCTCCAGCGTGTCCTGGGTCTTCCCCTGGGCCTCCTCCCGGTGGGACGTGTCCGGAACACCTCACCAGGGAGGCGTCCAGGAGGCATCATAACCAGATGCCCGAGCCACCTCAACTGGCTTCTCTTGACGTGGAGGAGCAGCGGCTCTACTCTGAGTCCTCCCCGGATGACTGAGCTCCTCACCCTATCTCTAAGGGAGAGCCCAGACACACTACAGAGAAAACTCATTTCAGCCGCTTGTATCCGGGATCTCGTTCTTTCGGTCACGACCCAAAGCTCGTGACCATAGATGAGGGTAGGAACGTAGATCGACCGGTAAATCGAGAGCTTCGCCTTTTGGCTCAGCTCTCTCTTCACCACAACGGATCGGTACAGCGCCCGCTTCACAGCAGACGCTGCACCAATCCGCCTGTCGATCTCCCGCTCCATCTTCCCCTCATTCGTGAACAAGACCCCAAGATACTTGAACTCCTCCACTAGGGACAGCACATCCTCCCCAACCCGGAGAAGGCACTCTACCCTTTTCCGGTTCAAGACCATGGTCTCGGATTTGGAGGCACTGATTTTCATCCCGGCCGCTTCACACTCGGCTGCGAACCGCTCCAGTGAGAGCTGTAGATCACGCCCTGATGAAGCCAATAAGACCACGTCATCCGCGAATAGCAGAGACGCAATCCTAAGGCCACCAAAACGGATCCCCTCAACACCTTGGCTGCGCCTAGAAATTCTGTCCATAAAAGTTATGAACAGAATCGGTGACAAAGGGCAACCTTGGCGGAGTCCAACTCTCACTGGAAACGCGTCCGACTTACTGCCGGCAATGCGGACCAGACTCTGACACCGGTCGTACAGAGACCTGACAGCCCTTATTAAAGGGTCCGGTAGTCCATACTCCCGGAGTACCCCCCACAGGATCCCTCGGGGGACACGGTCGAATGCCTTCTCCAGATCCACAAAGCACATTTAGACTGGTTGGGCAAACTCCCATGCCCCCTCCAGAATCCTGCTGAGGGTGTAGAGCTGGTCCAGTGTTACACGGCCAGGACGAAAACCACACTGCTCTTCCTGAATCCGAGATTCAACTATCCGACGGACCCTCCTTTCCAGAACCCCTGAATAGACCTTACCAGGGAGGCTTAAGAGTGTGATTCCTCTGTAGTTGGAACACACCATCCGAACCCCCTTTTTAAATAGGGTGACCACCACCCCAGTCTGCCAATCCAGGGGAACTGCCCCCGATGTCCACGCAATGCTGCAGAGCCGCGTTAACCAACACAGCCCCACAACATCCAGAGCCTTAAGGTACTCAGGGCGAATCTCATCCACCCCCGGGGCTTTGCCACCGAGGAGCCTTTTAACAACCTCGGCAACCTCAGCACCAGAGATGGGAAAACCCGACCCAGAGTCCTCAGGCTCTGCTTCCACAATGGAAGACGTGTTGGTGGGATTAAGGAGGTCTTCGAAGTATTCCGCCCACCGAAACACGACGTCCCGAGTCGAGGTCAGCAGCACACCACCCTCACTGTAAACAGTGTTGGTACTGCACTGCTTCCCCCTCCTGAGACGCCGGATAGTGGACCAGAATCGCTTCGAAGCCGTACGGAAGCCTTTCTCCATGGCCTCTCCGAACTCTTCCCACGCCCGAGTTTTTGCCTCGGCGACCAGCCGAGCCGCCTGCCGCTTCGACTGCCGGTACACATCAGCTGCTTCTGGAGTCCCACAGGCCAAAAAAGCCCGGTAGGACTCCTTCTTCAGCTTGACGGCTTCCCCCACCAGCGGGTTCGAGGGTTGCCGCCGCGACATGCACCGACAACCTTGCGGCCACAGCTCCGACTAGCCGCCTCAACAATAGAGGCGCAGAACATGGTACATTCAGACTCAATGTCCCCCGCCTCCCTCGGGACGTGTTTAAAGTTCTCCCGGAGGTGGGAGTTAAAGCTCCGTCTAGTGGGGGACTCCGCCAGACGTTCCCAGCAAACCCTCACAGTACGTTTGGGCCTGCCCGGTCGGACCGGCTTCCTCCCCCGCCATCGGAGCCAACTCACCACCAGGTAGTGGTCGGTGGAGAGCTCCGCCCCTCTCTTCACCCGAGTGTCCAAGACATGCGGCCGCAGATCAGATGAAACGACAACAAAGTCGATCACTGAACTAGGGTGACTTGGTGCCAAGAGCACATATGGACACCCCACAAATCCTGAGGTGCTACATGCCCCACACCCATACCTAAGCCCCCCCCATATTTCAGGGGAGTGCCAAAGTTCCAGCCTCAGCCCCAGCCGACCCCCGGGACCCAACACCCACTGCCAGCCAAGACCCCAATCAGATAGTCCGCTCCTCAGAAATCGGAGAACAGGGGTGTGAGAAAGATTCATTTTAAATTGAAAATCGTTTCTGAATCTAATCGTTACCCTAAAAATCCAAATTGAATTGAATTGCAACACAGAGATTTATTATTGATGATTCACAAAGAATTCTAAGACTAAAAGTAGCTCTTACGGCCTTCTTACACTGTGCGATTTTAACAATCTCCAAACTATTCCATGACACAGCTGGATTTAATATGCTTTGGTATGGCGCCAAGTTTGATGTTTGTACATTGTACGATTACCAATCAACTACTAAATTGCTTACGACCATCAACTATAAGCAACTTCATCAGTGTATGCCATCAATTGACAGTACCAGCTAGATTTAATATAAATAAACAAAATCAGCTGTTCAGCTGCATGCTCTACCCTTCAATCCTAAATCCTTCCAAAACAAAACCACAATCAGATAAGCTTAATAAAAAAATAGGCCAGGAATAAACTAAAGAGTTCCCTTTGGATTAATATGTTTATTCAAAAGTCGATATCCTTTAAAAAATAAAGAAAAATTTAAATGACATGTTCGGCAAAATGTCCCAGTTGAAACATATCAAAATCTGCTGCATGTGGGGAAAAAAACTCCAACAGGAAGAAAGAATGTGTAGGGGCCAAAATGGTTGATCAGTCTTGATATATGCCTGTGCAAAGTCTTGGTTATCCGGGTCATCACAACAACAAACAGGCTTATTTGGAGGCAACCGGACTTTTGCACAGTTTTTCTGAAAAGTTTTGACACCTATGCAGAAGTCTGTCAATTCTGGCGGCTCTGACTTGAGCTTGTCCAGTTTTGGTATAGGCTTCCACAATGAGGGTAAAATGTTGAAAGCTCTCACAGGTTTGTGACTGGTGTGCAATCCGGCATCATCGCAGCTGATGAAGATGCACATGTTCTCAGCTTTGGTTGAAGCTCCGTGTGGCGATGTGTTTACTCTGATCAGAGCAAACATGACAGTTTATTTCTGATAGGAATTGATTTAGAAATCAAAACTAATTCCTTTTTTCTTTATTTGCGGGGCAGCACCATTCAGAACCTGTGGAGCTTGTTGTATTATAACGTCTCTGATTAGTAGATGTAGGTTATAGCAGCTGTCACACAGATATTAATTCTAAATATCTGACACTGTCAGACATTGATCACAGGTTATCTTTGGTCGCAAGATGCCAACAGCGGCCGTCCTTGAACCTGTTTCACTGTGCAACGTAAGACTGCAGATTTAAAAGTCTTCCTCACAATTCCTAACAGTTTCTTCCACTTTATGAGCTTTCTTAAAGCCTAAGATGCTTTGCAAATAACTTATCTTACAAAGTTAAAATTTAAGAAAAGTCATAGTATTTCTAAGAAAAAAATGCAGATATTTTTTTCCCTAAAATAATGTAACACTATGCAATCTTTTGCCATTGCATACAAAAGACGAAGACTGTGAGAAAACTGTGGAGAAATATTTGGTCGTGGCTCTTCAGCAGGACGATGGTGGAAACAGAGAGAGCTGATTAGCTGATCCATTACCTAAACAGTGGAGGAAAATTAGCACATAAACTTCTTTAACAATCAGACAATTAGGGGGAACTAATTAGTTTCGGTAAAAGGACGGGTTAAAGTTGCGGCTCTAAAAACCTAATTTAATTGAGGATAAATAAATAGGATAAATACTGAATAAAATGTGGAGAAATGTACAAAGAATATAATAAGGATTATTTTAAATTATTTACAGAACGTGCTCTCAATAATGCACTGTTAAGGACTGGAAAAGACAGAAAAATATATAAATAAATACTCTACACAAGATAAAACAGGTGGGTATTTGCTGTTTTGTACATGATGATGTCACTATCCATAGTCTTAATGGCCATCTAAAGATTTGGTTGTGTGATGCCATTTCCTCTGGCTTTTGATTGCTGCATAGAGCGCTTCTCCCTTTCCAGGATGATGTGTAAAAGCAGAGAAAAACACACGTACTCATCCCTCCTGGCCTCCCCCCTACTAAGAATCCGGATGCGCAGCCTCCATCAAGATAAACGGAATTTTAACGATTAAGACAGTAATAAGATTTACTTTTTAACTGGATCTCTTAATGTGGACAACATATCTGCTTTTACCTCTGATTTACACATTTAATAAACACCTTAACCATGAAATAACAATGAACTACACCTAAGCATTCATGGGGTGCTTTGCATTGGCCATTTATGGTTAAATCTGGACGTTTAGAGGGCAGAACCTGGTACGCAATGCAGATGTGATTTATAAAGGGATATTGCTTGCTGGCATGCATGCACATGGTTTCATAAAGCAACATTTTTTTGGTGTATGCCATTTTCCCCTTTTGTAAGTACAAAAAACATTTAGTATAGATCCGCCACAACATTTTAAGAATGAGACCATAGATAATTTATGTTCTGTCCTAAAATGTAAAACCCTCAAGCTGTAGGAGGGTGTACTTTCTGTTTATCATGGCTGTACATCCATCAGCTTTTTCTTGTCTTAATGAGACAAGAAATAACTTCAGGTTCTTATGACATGCTTTTAACTTGCTGAAGCTGTAAATATAAAAACTAAAAGTCACATGACCATAGGCATGAGGAAACCAGAATGTGTAGGTATCTACACAGATCTCTCAAGTATACAGGACTGTCTCAGAAAATTAGAATATCGTGAAAAAGTATACTAGTAGGCTATTCAACTAATCACTTGAATCGTCTAATTAACTCGAAACACCTGCAAGGGTTTCCTGAGCCTTGAAAACACTCAGCTTGGTTCAATAAACTAAATCACAAGTATGGGGAAGATTGCTGATCTGACTACTGTCCAGAAAACCATCATTGACACCCTCCATCAGGAGGGTAAGACACAAAAAGAAATTTCTCAAAGAGCAGGCTGTTCACAGAGTGCAGTTTCAAAGCACATTCACAAAAAGTGTGTTGGAAGGGGGAAATGTGGCAGGAAACGCTGCACAACCAAGATCTGGCACCTGCCCACAGTGCCAAAACCACCAGTAACATGGTGTACTGACCATGGCATTACTGTCCTTGATTGGCCTGCCAATTCCCCTGACCTGAACCCCATCGAGAATTTGTGGGGTATTGTGAAGAAGAAGCTGAAAGACACCAGACCCAACAATGCAAATGAGCTAAAGGCCGCTATTGAAGCATCCTGGGCATCCATAACACCTCAGCAATGCCACGGGCTGATTGCCTCCATGCCACGCCGCATTGATGCAGTAATCTGTGCAAAAGGATTCCCAACCAAGTACTGCGTGCATTAATGGACATTTTCAAATGTTTGATTTTGTTTTGCTGTTATAATTTTTTTTTTTTTACTTGGTCTGAGGAAATATTCTAATATTTTGAGATAGGATTTTTGAGTTTTCTTCAGCTGTACGCCATAATCAGCGATATTAAAACAATAAAAGGCTTGCAATATTTCAGTTGATTTGTAATGAATCCAGAATGTATGACATTTCATGTTTTTTAATTGCATTACAGAAAATAAAGAACTTTATCACAATATTCTAATTTTCTGAGACAGTCCTGTATACTGGCATGCGTGTTTTTAAACTTTATTGATTTTCACACAATTACTGCATTAGCCATCCACAAACAATACTTGTTTTCAAAAAGCCAGTGACACATTTTCTAAGTATAGGTATACAGTAAACATGTACTTCAGTCAGAATGTGTGTGTGGGTATGTACCGTCAGTCTTGTTGTCTGTCCATGTGGTCTGTTATGCTGAGGGAAGGGAACAGAATCATAGACTATTCCAAGTAAACCTGGGTCTTCACAAGAAGGAACGAGGTGGCCAAAACCCTGAAAAAAAAAATATATACACATAAATATACATACATAAATATATATATATATATACACACACACATACATATATATACACACACACATACATATATATACACACACACACATACATACATATATATACACACATACATACATATATATACACACATACATACAGATATATACACACACACATATATTCAATTCACACATATATTCAATTCAATTTTATTTATATAGCGCCAATTCATGAAACATGTCATCTCAAGGCACTTTACAAAGTTAAATTCAATCATTTTATACAGATTGGGTCAGATTATACATATTAATCAAAAATGTTCCTATATAAGGAAACCAGTTGATTGCATCAAAGTCGCGACAAGCAGCATTCACTCCTGGAGAAGCGTAGAGCCACAGGGAGAGTCGTCTGCATTGTACATGGCTTTGCTGCAATCCCTCATAGTGAGCAAGCATGAAGCGACAGTGGGAAGAAAAACTCCCCATTAACGGGAAGGAAAACCTCCGGCAGAACCGGGCTCAGTATGAACGGTCATCTGCCTCGACCGACTGGGGGTCACAGAAGACAGAGCAGAGATACAACAAGAGAGACAAAAAAGCACAGAAGCACACATTGATCCAGTAATCTGTTCTACATTAGATGGTAATAGCGGGT